>CATIWQ010866160.1:0-12804 GCA_949673415.1 Euphorbia schlechtendalii | reverse complement strand
ACGAATTACACTAGTTACTCGAATGTTTTCCGATCAATGTTTTTGTTTAGATAAGGCCTAATCCTTAGTAGCTACCCGAATTTGTCCCAAAAAACATATTACTCCCCTGAACTTTTAAAGTGACCTTGTAGCTTCCTCAACTTTCAAAAAGTGCGAGAAAATCGGAAAAATGACATATTTGAAAAGTCAAACCAACTAAAAGCTGATGCATAAATGGTGCATTTTTTGAAAAATTGAGGGAGCTACGTGATTATTTTGAAAGTTCAGGGGAGCTATAGATTTATAAAAGGACAATTCACATTCACATACACATGAAAATAGTAGAATTAATGAATTAGGCTCTGCACTTTTTTGGACCACATGAAGTTGAACTGAATTGAACTAAATACATTATAGATATATAACTGAATTGCGGGCCAAGAGAACAATGCCTTATTGCATAACATGATTTTGAAGACCGATGACATGTTAACCCAAAGCAGGTAAAAAGCGGACTAAAGAGAGAAACTTTCCTCGTTCCAAATTTTCCAAGCCATTAACAATGAAGCCACACTAAACTTGCAAGTATCAAATGAAAAGTCCTGCATGATCTCGAGACGAATCGTTGGGTTGGATTTGACACGAGAGATGAATGCCAATCAGTATATATGAATGACATTTTCATGCATACAACTGAGAATTTCTTATTTCGAAGGAACCACATGGAAAGCGGTTAACATTTATTGTCCAAATATATAACCGTTTTAACATATAAACAGCTGGTAATTTGTAAGAAGGGGAAACTGTTACCTCTGGTAATCTATTTTGCTGGATCAGATGATCAACATGAAGTTGCACATTTGATGAAGCAGGAATCCAAAAACTGCGATCAACGTCACAGTAAACACTAGCAACAATGTCATATAGAGTTTTCGCTCCATCTTCTATAGCTTTCAAAATGGTTGCTTCTCTAGTTCTTCGGTTCCTGCGGAGAAGAAAGCGACATGATATTCTGTTAACAAAGAAATGCTTGATGCATCTTTCTGTGAGCTAAACGTAAAGGTCATGTAGACTTAATACTTAGGGTCAGTTTGGGATTGCTTTCCCATGCTACTTTTTCGAAAAGCTCCATTTTCAAGATTTTCCAGTTATCCCAAAAAAGCTATGAAAATCAATAGCAAACAGTTCCTAATTAATTAGTATTACATGTTATTCTAATAAAAGTTTGTAAGTGCAACTTTTCGTGACAGCAATCCCAAGCAGGCCCTTAAAGTTTTCACATTTGTACAAAAGGTGAACCAAAAATTGAATGTTGTTGTGTTGCTTGTCCAAATAGAGCAACCTTGGATCTCTTTGGGAGAGTGAAAAAAAAAAGAATTATTGATAGTAAAATGCATCCTACGAACTTGGTAGGTCATTACAATACAAAAGAAGAATACATGCACATAATTTTACAGGAAAGGAATGTAAGAATAGTTCATACTTGAGGTACGCACAGAGCAGGTGCTTTGGCCAAAGATTGACTCTCCCATGCATCGGTATCAGATTATGTGGGGCAAGTTCAATAAATTTGTATGTTGACTCAAAATAATCCTGCAATCATATAACAAAAAAGTCGAAATGGAAGCAACCAGCACTGATAAATCGGCAAAGCAAAATGAAGCGAGATAAAGTGAACTATTCAGGAAGTGGACCATCTAAAAATATCGATAAATTTTCGTAAGTTATATTGCTTATGGCTAGCTCACTCAACACAAAGGCCAAATTTGACTTCCTCTTATGAGTTCAACTGACCTCGGATGGAACCATATGCTATGAAAATTACATTCTCCTCACTTCCCTTTAATCTAATGAACTGAATTTGCACTTCTTTTCAATAAAAGATACAAATTCTGCTTTAATAATTCACAAAATTTAGTCCCATGCTATTTCTATAACAATAAATTATGTAGCAAAATAATACAAAGAATAGGTCACAGTATGAATGAACACCAGCAATAACATGATATTGTATAAGGCTTCTGTATCTACTTACAGTCATATTCCCCCCCGAAGTAATATCCAAGACCGCACTTCCTTGACTGCAACAAACCCAGATAGACATTAGCAATTCCACTCTGGATTACCAAGGGATCTTGTGAGGAACAAAACATAATACCAATAATTGAGAATTTTATAAAAGGTGGTGGAAAATAATACACCCCCAACATACATTCCACCTACTGCAATGTCATATAATTGCAATTCAAACAATACATGAAACGCTGATTTTCACATACAAAGTTAGAGAGAGTTCCATTATAATCATTATATATAAAGCTTGCTACATATGCCATAATTATAAACTTCTACACTGTCTTCATTTTCTAAACAAAATCAATGACAAAAACATAGAACACCATTACATGCAAGATATTAGGATTGAACGTCCAGCTATCCTTAGCATTACAAAAGACAAATAATGTGGCAAGGACAGGTGATCTTTAAGTCATAATGGAGAAACCCAAACATCACATCAAAAATATCGTCAAAGGAAGGGTTAATGCCAGTCTTTTAGCATATACATAACTTTTTTGTCATGAAAGCAATACTCTTTAAAAGAATCTTACCCCAAGCAATGATCACCAACAATCAGGGAGTTAGTATTGATATGAAGTAGTCCAACATGGCCATCTGTATGTCCCTGAATGAAAAAAATATGGTATATGGATCCCACAACTAAATGGCAGCCTTCTTTAACAGAGAGGCTTTTATGAAATATTGAAATTTCTCTGATGATTGAACCAAGAAAAAACGCTTTCTGTTTATCGTTACATAAACTTCAACTAGAGAAACAATATAATTTGTCACCTCAAAAACCTCTAGGCTTATAACTTGTTAAAAGCTTCCAACACAATGAATTTCGGGATTTTCTCAACAAATCACAATATCCCTCCCTTATCAGAGACAACTGCAAAAGAGAGATCATCTTATAACAAAAATTACCGGAGCAAAAATGACTTTTAACTTTTGACCACCAATGCAAATGTCTTCTCCACCAGAAACTGAGGTATACCCAAGAGACCAATCACCTGGAATCATGTGAAAGTCCATTAAAGTTCCAAAAACTTAATGAGATGGGAACAACATGTATAAAAGAGCAGAATAAACTAAGTTCATGTCCATGATTTCAAAATTGGGACATGAACTTTATTATCTATCATTTATCAATTTACAACTGTTCTGTTAATATTGAGAAAGACTAGTACACAAACACATCATTGAGACATAGTCCACAAACAGCATTCTTGTTTAGTCGCTATTCTCAAAATCAAAACAAAAGTTACAATTACTAGTCATTACCTTTTCCAATGCGACGCATTGTATTCTCATGTGCCAACAGAGTAGCACCAGGATTGCATTTTTGGATGACAGAAAGACCTGAAGCAAAAAAACAATGGAAAACGGAGTAAGTATTCCACATTAGGCAGTTCTATATACCAATCATACTTCTGTATGCACACAATTTTTCCAGTCATTAGGAAGATAAGTGAAACATTGCAGAGGCAGACTAAGAAAACCAGGTCCTGCAACTATTCTCTTGTGCAAAGCAAGCTTGTAGAGGTTGAGGATTTGAGGTGAGGGAAGTTGCATTCCACAATGAATAATGAAAATCTCAAGTCTATAAATGTTTTCTAGCAAAGCTTGAAAATGAGTAGGGAAAAATATTATGCAACATTTATAATAATCATACCGTCAACATGGTCATGGTGGTGATGGGTAACAAAAACAACCAGTTTTTTGGACAACGCAGCAACAATGTTGAAAAGCTGGTCAAGGGAGCACAAAACATACCGATCAATATTTAATTTAAATAATACAGTCAGAATTCTTGAAGCTACTACAGGAAATTTGGGAGATATCACATGCAGAACACTATGAAAGAAACAAGATGAAAATAAAGTCACTTGCAAGAATCCACTAACTGTGTCCTCATCTGTGGTGGTAATTTAGCGAATTTCAGGTTAATAGCACAAACTTCAATTCTGTTCCTTTCCATGTCACCAAAGAAGGATAGGTTAAGTTCAAGAAGACTTGTCATTCAAAGTGAGACTACATATGCTACTTAGAAGACCTTTGAGCATAAAGTTGGACTTTTTCCTCGCTCTTCATATTTGCTGAGATAAAATTGGTTTTCTAAGCCTTCAAATCTAGAATGACTCTAATCACATTGACAAACATTTCATGGACTTTTCTTCAATACGCTAAACAAAGAAAACTTGCGTGCAGTCTTACAATATAAATTTATGCAACATTTCTGACTATCAAATAGAAATCATACAAATTTTAAATCATTTTGAGAAAAATGTGGTTTGAAATACATAATTTACCAAAACAAGAAAAGGAACAATCTAACAGTAACACAATTCTGATTTATAAGTTATAACAATTAGAGTTCCAGTTTGAGCTTCTCATCCTATATAGAACTGAAGAAATAGATCAAGAGAGCCGTAATAAAGTATCTAAGGACAAAATGTTCAATTCCTAACAAAAATATTTGGCCATTTCAGAGAAAAATGCAGTTTAGAAACTGTTCATTCAAGGCCTCAAACCATTGGTCACGTTAAATATGAACACACCTCCTCATGGAAACCAGCAACGCATCCAGGGTCCACGATCAATGCATCTCCGCAAGCTACAAAATTAGATTCCTCATATGTATTTGAGACATTCTGAGGAGCAAATATGACCAAGTTTGTTGTATGGAAAGGCTTTGCTGTCCTACTCTTCATAGGCACAAGCGTAACACCAGGAGGATACTCCTGAAAATAAGAGTAAAATCATTTCTTCAGAAGTATAATAAACAGTTCAACTGTTGGGTGAAATTCGAGGAAACATCATACACTTAAAACTTAAAAATGATAAACAAATTCTAGCATTTTTATATTCTGACTCAAAGTAAAACATCTGTAAGCCAAATCATCAATTAATAGAAATTTAAGAGTTTAAGGTGCCAATTGTAACGCATTTTAACAGACTAAAAGTTTATTTCTTATGAAAAGAGTTCAAGACAGTCAGAAGTTTCCTCACTATTCTAGTAAATTTTTCAAAGAACTGGAGCATAGAATTATGATAGAAATTGATATCAAGCAAACCTGGTGATGCAAGGTGGTATTAACTTTTTGCTTTGAAGTTTGTACCGAGTTATTTATAACACCAACCACCACCAACGGTCCAACACGATCGTCACTTGGTTTCACACCGAGAAGATAATTTAGACAACTTTCAATAGACATCCACTTGCATAGTTCTAAAAGCATAATTATGTCAGATTCCAAATCAATATCATGTTCTTTTACTTGAGAGAATAATGCAAACTAGAATAATTCAAATTCAAATATTTCTAAAGTAACCTCTCAATATTCTAGTTTCTCTCCAAGAAACCAGATTACGAAGTGATTAGAGAGATGGCATTTTCTTGCAATGATTTGAGATTGGAAGCTAGATATCTCAGACCGTCATCACAAGTATTTAAAAGAACATATTTTCATCTATGTTATCACAAACTTAAATTGCCTCTCTAAATGGAAGATGATTATGCCCATGGGTTCAACAAAGCTGCTTCGGTTCATACATCGTACTACCTAAGCCATCAAAGAGAGTAATTTGGTTCCAATATTAAGATTTTATAGCTATATACACACCTGATAAATTGTCATTCTCAGTTGTCAACTTTCCGGTGACATAAACAGTATGAATGGAGAATGCCGGTCCAAAATCCGGTTCCTCCACGAACTTGACAAATCTCCAGTCTTCTCCATCAGCTTCCTTAATCCCCACTTGATCCAGTACCTACATGTGAAAAGAAGAAGCAAAGGATCAAACATTGGAGTCACACCGAGAAAATTAAAGTGGAAAAATACCCTTTCAATGGCGGAGTCAAAATCATATTTCCTCAGGTTGATTTTCCCTGCGAGCGATTCTACGCCTTGAATTACTAATCGAGGGTCGAATTCTCCATCAAGAAGGTCAAGTTTGGTGGAGGGCAGGTCCCAGAGATCAGAATCAACGAAAGAATCATATTCGGAATCGCCGAATTTCGGGGGTGGAGTTTGTTTTACCAGTAGAAACTCGGCTTGATTTACGGCACTTTGAAGGATCAGAGCTAGATTGAAGACGGCCATTTTTTTGGTTTGATTTCAAGGAAAACAAGTGAGATTGTAATGCTGAAAAGAAGGAGAAGAAGACGGAGTGAGATGTTAACGGAATGATTGTGGTGGGTGTCCAATCAAAATCGAAATAAATTATTCGATTTGTTAAAAATTAAATCAAATTGAAATTTTAAATTTTAGCACTTAAAATACAAACTGCACATTCTATATAAGTATTAAAATATATTAAATGATTTAGTAGAGACATATAAATGAATACGAGTGCATTTTCGAGAAAATGAATAAATGTGTGATATTAAAATAAATTTTTATTATATGTTTATATATATTTCGGTTCGGTTATTACGATTTTTTTCTACACAAAAATCGAACCGAATCGAATAACAAAAATATTAACATTTCACAAATCGAACCAAACCAAATTTACAAAATAACCGAACCAAATTAATATTTCGGTTTGCTTCGGTTCGGTAATTCGGTTACCGAACCATTTGCACACCCCTAGCGGGCCAGACCAACATAACGGTTATCAATCAACGGAGCTAGCTGAGTTAGGTTAGACTCGAGATTTCGGTTTTAAATTTAAAATGAGCAAATGATTTTGAATGAAAATGATATATAAATAATTTTTAACCGTGACATTAAGCCCTGTTCTCTTCAACTACAATTCAATTACGTTCAGTTCAGCTATGCGTAGTTATAAATTTACACTAAAATAAGTTCAATTCAGTTAAGTTTAGTTCAGTTCAATTTTCAGAGGTTGAAGAGAACACGACCTTAATAATTTCCTCAAAAGATGAAACAAATGAAACGGGCTCTAAAGGATCCAAAAATCTTTTTTCTTGTTTCGTGGTAACGCGGTAATGGTTGGGAAAAATTAGTTTACCATTTTCTTGTAATCCCATAAAAACCCCTTATGGTTTTCTGTTTAATTTTATTCAGCTTAACCCTGCATATTTTATAAATAAATTTACTATAATACATTTTATAATAAGTTGAAAATAACTTAAACTTTATTACTTATTTAATTTTTTTTTGTGAAAAATCATTTCATGAATGAAAATAATAACACAATATGAGTTTTATAAGTCTAATCCAATCTACACCCGTCAAAACCTATACATATATAATAGATTGAACTTGATTTTATACAAACATACAAATCTGATCTATTAGAATTATTGTTATTAGTTTAGGTATTGAAATTGTAATTTGGCAAACTAGCTGTTGTAATCTGTTAAGTACTAATTAAGCTTTTTAGCTCTAGTTTGTTAACTTAGTTACACCGTATAAGATAGGATCTAGGTTTTCTTCTTCAAATACTGATTAGCAAAATTTCTTCAATGATAATTTTCTCTCTTGTAATTTCTCTGTAGTTTTTTCCTTTATCAATGAGACTCATTTGTTCTTGGTTGTTCATCTCTCTCTCTCTCTCAATACATTTCATTTCGATTCAAACGTAAAGATGGTATCAAAGCGTGCTTCCGCGATTAGTGTTTCTGTTGATTTCTTCTCTGTTCGTCTTTGAAATCTGAGTATTTCTTTTCTAAGTTCTTTTTCTTTCTCTCGAGTTTCTTCTTTCTTTCGTTTTTCTTTTGTCTCTTTTATTGTTTCTTGCGAAACTGGAATGGTTGCGAGAAACCAGGTACAAATGGATGAAAACAGCCCATACTACCTGCATCCTGGAGAGAATCCAGCTTTGGTCTTAGTTACCCCTCTTTTAGATAGAGCGAATTACCACAGTTGGGCAAGGAGCATGAGTATGTCGCTAATGTCTAAAAACAAGCTTGAATTTATTAATGGGACAATAAGAAAGCCTAATCTTGGTGGTCCTATGTATTCTTCTTGGACGCGTTGCAATAATATGGTATTGTCTTGGTTAATTCGGTCTCTTTCTTCATCTATTACACAAATCGCTGTTAGTTTTGAAGTTGCAGAGGATCTTTGGAAAAACTTGAAGGAGCACTTTGCACAGTCCGATATCTATAGGATTTCAGATTTACAGACAGAAATCTTCACTATATTTCAAGGAAACAGGTCGGAAACAGATTATTTTGCTTCACTGCAAATTTTATGGAATGAACTTTCTAGTTTAAGTCCTTTGCCTATATGCGTTTGTGATGGTTGTATGTGCAACATAACTGATAACATGAGAAAGAAACAGGAAGAAAAGTTAGTGATCTGTTTCTTGAGAGGTCTGAATAATTCTTTTGCTAGTGTCAAGTCACAAATTATGTCAATGGAATCTCTGCCTGTGATTAATAAGGCGTTTTCTCTGTTATTGCAATATGAAAGAGAGTTTGTATCTAGTGAAAAAGATTCTTGTCAAGAAATAGCTTCTTTTGTTAGAAAATCAAATTTTAACAATAATCAGGGAAATATTTTTGGAAAATGGGGGTAAGAAGCAGGGCAATTCAGTAATGGGCAAGGTAAATGGAATGGCAATAGTAGTGGTTATGGTCATAATGGTGGAAATAATGGAAACTTATGGAGTGGAAATAGCAGTGGTTATGGTCAGAACAATGGAAATAATGGAAATATGTTAGCCTCTTATGGTAGTGGATACAGGAAGCAGAATTATCATAATAGCAATAAGGGTGTTACTTGTTCTTTTTGCAAAGGGAGTCATCTTATGGTTAATTGTTGGAAAAAGAATGGATATCCACCAAATTTCAAGTCAAGGTTTAGTAGAGTAAATGTTGTTGGTGGATTTGAAGGATTGGAAGATTTAGACTAAGACACTATTGAAGAAAACTTTGTAGCTGAAGGACAGGAAGAGTTTATGCAAAATTCTAATATGCAGAGTTTTAATCCTCCTGATATGAGTAGCTACAATCTTTACTCAGTCCCTGGTTCTAGTACAGCAGCTTTTAATAGTGTGGCAAACTCTGGTGTTTCTCCACATATCTTTTCTCAAGAGCAACTGTCTCAACTTGCTCAGTTAATTCAGAAATAGGCTCAAAGCAATACTCAAAGCAATGCGCATGCTGCTTCAGCTAAGGTAGAAAGGGTTTATCAAATAAATCATGCTACTGCAGAAAGAGGTAATTCTTTGAATAAAAATACTTGGGTAATTGACACAGGTGCTAGCTGTCATATAGTCAATTCTACGCTTTTCTTTACTAGAAACTAAATTAGTTACAAATTGGTATGTTATTTTGCCAAATGAGGTTAAATTAGAAGTTAGTCACATAGGAAGTATTTCTTTGAGTAATGAGCTAATTTTGCATGATGTTCTATTTGTTCCTAGTTTTCAATATAATTTATTTTCAGTCACTAAACTAACAAAAAATTTGAATTGTGAAATTGTGTTTGATGAAAAATGTTGTGTTATTCAGGATATTCTGACCAAGAAGAAGATTGGTTCAGCTGAAGTTGTGAATGGATTATATCTGTTGAACATGAGCCTTGATGTTTTAAATTTTCCTTGTTATAGTTATGTTGAGAAATGCAGTGATGATGAATTGTGGCACTATAGGTTAGGGCACATTTCAAATAACAGATTAGCTATTTTGCACAAAAAGAATCCTAATATTACAGTTTGTACTGATTTTATATGTGAAATTTGTGCTCAATCCAAGCAAAAAAAATTATCTTTTCCTGTTTCTACTTCTAGTTCTAATGAAATATTTGATTTAGTTCATATTGATATATGGGGACCAACATCCTCTGCTATGAATGGTGCTAAATATTTTTTTGACTGTGGTAGATGATTTTTCTAGGTTTACTTGGGCCACTACTATGAAATATAAGAGTGAAGCTACTGAACTTGTACAAAACTTTTATACCATGGTTAAAAACCAATTTAATAAGTCTATTAAGGTTGTTAGAACCGATAATGGACCTGAATTTAATATGGTTGATTTTTATGCAAAAAATGGTATTTTACATAAAAAATCTTGTGTTGAAACTCCACAACAAAATGGATTAGTAGAAAGAAAACATTGGCATATTCTTAATGTTGCTAGATCACTAAAAATGCAAAGTGGCTTAAGAATTGGTTTCTGGAATTATTTTGTTGCTCATGCTGTTCATGTTATTAATAGAATTCCTACTCCTCTTTTAAATAATGCCAGTCCTTATGAAGTTCTTTATAGGAAAAGTGTTAATTATAGTTTATTAAGAACATTCGGTTGTTTAGTTTTTATAAGCACTTTAAGTAGAGACAGAACTAAATTTGATGAAAGAGCTGAAAAGGGTATATTTTTAGGCTATGAAAATGGTATGAAAGGATATAGAGTTTATTGTCTTAAGAATCATAAGGTTGTTATTTCTAGAAATGTTAAGTTTCATGAGAAAGTTTTTCCACAGGTTAAAGATACAGAGATTATAGACAAAACAGACTTGGTCTATAATAAGGAAGAACAAATTGATTTAGGGAAAACTGCGAGTCCAATATTAAGGCAGAAATCTATTAGGAAACATAAACAACCAGAGTATTTGAGAGAATATCATTGTTCCTTAATGAGCAATGCTAGTACTGCAGATATAGACTGTAAAAAGTTATATCCTCTGTCCAAAATGGTTGATTATAGTCAGTATTCAAGTAAGCATAAAGCATACTCTTTAACATTAAGCATAGAAACAGAGCCCAAAAGTTATGCTATAGCAGTGAAAAATGAAAACTGGCAGAAAGCTATGAATGCTGAATTAGAAGTTTTAGAAAGTAACAAAACATGGAAAATTGTCTCTTTACCAGAAGGAAAGGTGCCAATTGGTCGTAAATGGGTTTATAGAATAAAGAGAAAGTTAGATGGGTCTATTGAGAGATACAAAGCTAGGTTAGTTGCCAAAGGTTTTACACAACAAAATGGCATTGATTATCTTGAAACATTCCCTCCTGTAGCAAAAAATGACAACTATTAGACTTGTTTTAGCTTTAGCTGCTAAGAAAAATTGGTATTTAGAACAACTTGATATTAATAATGCTTTTTTACATGGAACCTTGGATGAAGAGATTTATATGTAACTGCCTCAAGGGGTAAAATCTAGTGTTTTGAATCCTGTTTGCAAATTGGAAAAGTCTTTGTATGGTCTTAAATAGGCTAGCAGACAATGGAATTCAACATTGACAATGTCTTTGATACAAAAAGGGTTCAAACAATCCATGGCAGATCCATCTTTATTCATGAAGGAAACAACAAGTACTTTTATATCTTTGATTGTTTATGTTGATGACATTATATTAGCAAGCAACTGTAAAAAAGAAATACAAGTTATTAAGTCATATTTGAATGAAGTTTTCAGTATCAAAGACTTGGGAAAATTGAAGTACATGTTAGGCTTGGAAATTGCAAGAAGCAGTAATGGTATATTTATAAATCAAAGAAAGTATACATTAGAGTTATTGGCAGACTATGGTTTTTTAGAATGTAAACCTGCATCAACTCTTATTTCAACAAAGAAAATAGATCATTTGCAATCTGAAAAGCTTAAGGACAACACTGAGTATAGAAAGTTAATAGGAAAATTGTTGTATTTGTCTAACACAAGACCTGATATAAGCTATGCAGTTCAACAGTTATCTCAATACTTAGAAAATCCTAGGCAGTCTCATTTAACTACTGCTCATAGAATTTTGAGATACTTGAAAGGCAGTCCTACTAAAGGAATTTTCTATTCTGTTGATGATGATATTAAATTAAAAGCCTTTAGTGATTTAGATTGGGCTAATTGTGTAGAAACTAGAAAGTCCATAACAGGTTATTATGTCTTTATTGGAAATTCTCTAATTTCATGGAAGTCAAAAAAATAAAACACTGTATCTAGAAGTTCCTCTGAAGCAGAGTACAGGGCTATGGCTTTAGTTACTGCAGAAATTCAATGGATTCTTTTCTTGTTACGAGATTTGAAAGTTTAACATACAGGTTCTGCATTACTATTTTGTGATAATATTTCTGCAATTCATATTGCAAATAATTCTGTTTTTCATGAAAGAACAAAGCATCTAGATATAGATTGCCACTTTGTTCGAAATAAAGTACAGGCAGGTGTTGTTCATCTCATGTCAGTATCTTCAAGCAATCAAATGGCAGATGTTTTTACTAAGGCTCTACACAGTCCTGATTTCAGCAGACAGATTGCAAGATTCAACTTGGGTTCAATCTGAAACCATGTTCAGATTAAGGGGGGATATTAGAATTATTGTTATTAGTTTAGGTATTGAAATTGTAATTTGGCAAACTAGCTATTGTAATCTGTTAAGTACTAAATAAGCTTGTTAGCTCTAGTTTGTTAACTTAGTTACACCGTATAAGATAGGATTTAGGTCTTCTTCTTCAAATACTGATTAGCAAAATTTCTTCAAAGATAATTTTCTCTCTTGTAATTTCTCTGTAGTTTTTTCCTTTATCAATAAGACTCATTTGTTCTTGGTTGTTGATCTCTCTCTCTCTCTCTCTCAATACATTTCATTTCGATTCAAAAGTTAAGATGATCCAAACCCATATATGTTACTCCATATTTTTGCATAGATGTCATCTAATCCACCACTTAATTTAATTATCAAAAGTGTATTGTAAGGTTTTGAAATTTCATTCCTATCTCATTGTAGTTATCTTGTACATACTAGTCGCATTTTATAGTTACCACGTGTAACATCCCATTTCATAACATCATATTTGCATTTTGATACATATGTTATATGTCGTGGAATTTATTATATGGTATAATT
>CATIWQ010866049.1:0-22017 GCA_949673415.1 Euphorbia schlechtendalii | reverse complement strand
TAAGTCTAAGGTACGCTATTACCACGAAACTGTCTCTTGTACTAATCTGCCTCCATGAGAAAAGATAGTACTTGAGCGGGTGGAGCACTTGTTGCCATATTGCATGTACCTCCCTTGTTAGAGGCTTGGAGTGTATTTTAGTGCAACAAGAACCTTCTACATCAACAACCCATTTACAAACCTCATGCAAATAAACAATAGGCATTTTCCCTAGGGTGTTACCCAATACGCGATCATGCATTATATTTTCTTGCAAGTGCGCTCCTTAGTATCTTCATGGTACTAAGATGAACCAAACTTAGGATAGAGACTAGCCAAAAACCCTAAAAACCTCATGTAAATAAACCATAGGAATTTTCCCTAGGGTGTTACCCAATACGCGATCATGAATTATATTTTCTTGCAAGTGTGCTTCTTAGTATCTTCATGGTACTAAGATGAACCAAACTTAGGATAGAGACTAGCCAAAAACCCTACACACGAGAGTTATATGGTTGGAAGTTTGGACGTTGGATGCTATGTGCTACGTACTACATACTTATCATTGTACAAATGTCATGCTAACCATGAATTTTAGTACAAACACTTGGACACCCACACTCGTAATGTTAATATGATGTAACATAACATCTTCTCATCACATACACTTAAGATTAGATGACACTCAAGATCATGTTACCCTAGGACAACATAAAACCACTTAGAAACATCACTTACCCCTTTTCAGTGAGATGTCCACTTGACATCCCGCTATTAGCTTGTACATCACAAACATACCTTTCTTTTACTATGTTATGTCCACTTGATGTCCGACACTTAGCCCACAAGGGGCAATAACATATCCCACACATTACCTTTGAGTTGTCCACTCAACATCCAATCCATAGCCCCCACGAGGTAATCACACACACCAAATCTTAACAAGCCCACACGGAGCGAACTTACTTACCTTACTAAATCTTCAAGGGTATACGCTTCATACCCGAACCATTCAACCACATGAGGCAATAATTCACGTATCACCGCAAACCCTCAAATCGTGATGACTACATAGGCATCCGTAACTTCACCCTAATTGGGCAAAATAACTCAATCATTCATTAGATAGCTATTTATGGTAGTTGCTTTCGTTTTATTAGGGTATGTCACACTGCCTACCCAAAATCAATTTCACTTCCTCATTCCACGAGACCTATTCATAGTACAAATCCTCAAATCATTGACCTATTACCACAAGGTAACTTGGTCACCTCACTTACACCACCCATATTACGATGTTACATAGACATTGTACAAATCTCAAATCCAATCCTCGTTGGATTTTCATTTCCACATGTTTTCATTTTTACCTAACGACTAACCTGTTTGTTTCAAATGGATTGACTTACATGTTATTTCACATCATGGCATGCTAACCCCTTTGTGAAGTAGCCATAACATTAAATATCTCATGCATTTCCTGCATCACGAATCATGTCATGAATACCAAACACATGGTCTGATATTCTACTTGTGTATCGAAGGGGCTTAGAAAAGGCTTGCTCATTGCCTGGTCCACATTTCCCCAATCATGGCCAATCTAGAGGAGGTTTCATACACTGACTTAAGTGAGGACTCGAAGTTCTGATTCAGATTCAGTTCAACGTACGTCTTTCATGGCCAATCCACAAGGAGAAAGTGTGGGGGAAGATCACCCTATCCTTACGAGATAAAACTCGTAATAGACACATCAATCATCGGTGAGCATCGAGATCACAGCTACCTTGAACGCCTTTGCCAACAGCGAACAGCTAGCATCGTTCATTCGCCAACACAACGGGAGAGCTCAAAATGTGGTGTCTAGCCCGGAGGTCAACCTTAACCACTGCAGTTCAACTAGATGGCCTGAAATAGGGGGACCTCACACTTCACACGTGGTGTCCCAAACTACCTTTTATCAGTTCATGGAAGGACAAAGTCAGCTGAACCAAGCTCAGATGGGTAACCAAGATATAATCCTTCCTAGAATCAATTCTTCTCTGGATAAATGGGGTAGTCGGCATTCGCACCAGGGCCTTTCTACCAAGGAGTGACCCAGCAACCTATTCCTAGTTAGAGTACGTTAGTTGCCTCACAATTCCAAGCACCTCAATTGCCCAATTTTGCGGCATATCCCCAAGGGCATTATGGTTTTTACCCAAACACCGGGAACGCCATCCTCCAACAACCAGACATGGCAGAATTGTGGAAACAATTCTTGGCTACTCACGGTGACCATCTCATGAACACATACTCAAGACAACCGATAATTGGGGATCAAGATAGCTTACCCCCAAACGTCGCAATGCCGCAGTTTGAAAAGTGAGTGGGCTTTGGAGACCCACGCGCTCATTTGAAGCATTATCAAACGGTGATGAGGGAATTAAGGGTCAACGAATGGATGGTGGCTAAGCAATTTATCATCACCTTAGGCCACCCAGTCAATGAATTATACAGCCACCTTCTGTTGGACAAAGCCATTGATTAGAATAGCCTTGCTCAGGCTATGATGGTGCATTACGATTTTAACACTCAGATGGAAACTACGATGCAACATCTAGAGGCTATAAGGTAAGAGCAGGGTGAGAGCTTCAAATCCTAATTTACTCGTTGGATGGCCACACAAGTCAGGCTTGGGGCTCACCTAAGTCTACCAGAGATGATAACCAAGCTTCTGGACGGTGCAGTGCTATCATAAAGGAATAAGTTTGGGTCAGATATCTTTTCGAGCTATCAGGAAGTTTTTGAGAAGGCGGATAGGATGGAGCACTTTGAATCCATGGACATATCTGAAGGACGCTAGAGTAACATCGAAAGAAGATGATGTAATAAATTAGCATTTAGTTGCTTAGCCCATGTGGCCTTTGAATTTTTAAATAAATTGAACTTTGCTTATTTGCTTGATACTCTATCAATGACATCACACATTCTCATAATCATATACATATTATTTTTAACACATGTGACACATCATGTCATGAAATTAATTTGGGTATAAATGTATTCCCCACAATTACAATCAATTTAAATGATTTGATTTTTGAGAGAAAGTGAGAGACAAATTAATGTACTTAGATGAACGTGTGATAGCAATTGCTCCATCCTACAAGGATAAAAGATAAATAAAAAGATCTCCAAGCATGAAACGTCCACTAACTCAGCCAGTCAAAGGAACAAAGCACACAAGGATCAAAATGGTCGAAGCTAGAATAAGGCTAACAAAGCAAGTTGAGACCAAACAACTAGCGTAATGTCACAAAAAAAGAGTCAAATCATTGAACACGTCAATAACTCCATCACACGGCTCACCACCATTCATGGGGAAATCAAGAAAAAGTCAAATGATCAAAGCAAATTGAAGCTCCCCTAAAGGGTTAAATAACCGATACAATACTAAAGATAAAAAGGATCCAGATCGTTGAACATGCCAACAACTCCTTCACACGGCTCGCTACTATTTATGGGGCAAACAATTGAACTCAAAAAGGAAATGCTGATGATTAAGACCCTTCATCACATACACCTCAAGCCAGCAAAGCGGCATGTGCACCAGCCAATCAATCAGAAATGCTGAACGAGATAATAAATGAAGTCATGGACATAGCAGGCAACCGATCTATCAAATCAACCAAGTCTTGTACAATTGCTATCACACATAGGTGAAAGAAATAAATCGATGAAAAGTAGTACGAACAAAAAATTAAATTTGTATTTAGCCTATCAACTAATACTCAATTAGTTGAGCAAAAATTAAGTCTTCTTTTCAAAACAGAAAAAGAACAGTCCGCTGAGTTGCAAACTCGAAAAGGGTAGCTCGGGTTAAAGTTAGGACATTGGGGGAACCACATTGGTTAGAAAACCTAAAAAGGCTAATTGATGGTAGGAGTCAAATCATTTAAAACATTTATAACCCTGTTAAATTCATTAATGAATTGTCATTTTTGCTGAATCTTTATGCTTATACTTATTTTGATTGCTTGCATGCCAATGGTAGAATATTGCAAGTAAACATCCAAAAAATGAAAAAATAAAGAAAAATGAGTCTGCTAGAATGAAAACCTGAAAGGGCAATCCAAGCAAAAATTAAGACATGGTTCGATAGATTGAAAACCTACAAGGGCGGTCTATGCAGAAATTAGAACCAAGTTCATCATCTCCTCCTCAAAACGGTATGTGACAGTATATACCTCCAACTCTTTAGGCAAACAGCTTCTAACCGATCATCACCACCACAACTCGGGGTCAATGACTCATCTTGATCTTACTCAAACCAGATTCAAGCTCTAAACTCGAATTTGATTAATGGATCCATGGTCATCACTCTAAGAATGTCATCCATGGAATCCCCAACAAGACAAATCCTAGGGGTAATCATGCACCGGCACAAGAGAAGGCTCTTCAATGAATGAACCCCACGACACCTACAATTGATGAACATACATCATATGATAAATATTGTTCATGCATAAATTATGCATACATCATATACTCATCACGTTATTTAAAGGTAAAGACAATGCCAAACTGGGATAACACTGTCCCAATAAATAAGAACCTCCACATGAGGAACCCAAGAAGGACGATGGCCTACTCAAGCCGAAAAGTCAACATTGCAACATCATAACAGCCACCTAAAATAATGAAGTAATTTCCGGGACATTCCCTAATTTCCATTAAACTTATTCATTCCTCATGTTTTAATTTTTGATTGAAGGGCAAAAGTTTTTGCTTCACATAAACTCAATCAAATAATTAAAACATGCATCACAAAGTGTATTAACATTACACCTTTTTTCTGATTTGTCACAAGAAGCAAGTCAACATCCTATTAAGGAAATACAAAATATAACCGAAGAAGGAAATAGTTATCTCGATGGTTGAAGAAAGAAACAGTCTCATTGATCAACCAAAGAATGAAACGGTTGCCAACCACTAAAGTGACGATGTAGAAATAAACGGTCAACCCACCCACAAAGGGCACCAAGTACCTAAGGGATCCTAAAGAAAGAGATGGACAACCCTATGAAGATATAGCATTAGAAAGAGAGAACTATGTTATCACCAAATGGGAACAAGAAGTTACCAACCACACCGGTCAAGTATTCTCTCTATCCCTACGCTCTTTTCGTGTGATCATACTAGTTATGCAACCAGCAATGATCACACGAGGGGCACCTATGAGCATGGGATTTTGTACCAGCTCGCGTGTTCAATGATGATGGCTTTTCGAGATATTTATCCTAGAATCACACAGTTTTCGACTGTCCAATGAACTTCAAATGGGATTCTTCCTCGTCTTTGAATTTTAAATGATTTTTCTAATTTTTCTCCTTTAATTTATAAATTAACCAAAAAATATAAAAATACATAAAAAAAATCCAAAAACACCGAGGAAAATCGGATCCGGAGCCTACAAAGCCAAAGCATGGCGAGGCAGCCTCGCCAAAGTCCTTGGCGAGGCCTGCCTCGCCAAAGGCCTTAGTGAGGCTCACCAAGGGGCTTGGCGAGGAGCCTTGCCAGACTTGCTCTGGCGAGCCTCCTCGTTGGTAAAACCTACCTTTTTTGGATTTCTAGGATTTTTCCTATAAATAGTTGGACATTTTTGGATTGAAGGGGGCTTAAAAATTCAGAGAAAATTCTCCTTTTCAGATAAAAAAAACTAAAAAACACTACAACAAAAATATTTTCTTTTCTTCCAATAGTTTCTTGGATCCAAAACACTTTTGGATTCCAAAACTTTTCATCTTCTAATAAAATTTCTTCATCTACTTTTCTTTTAAATATCCTCAGATATTCTTGGGTCTAAAAAAAATTTAAAACCCGAGTCTGATTATCTTTTCTAATAAATAAACACTTATTTTTCCACATTAAACCACAATAACTACAAAAATGAATGAGGAAAGCTCCCAGGGATCGAACGAATTCGCCAAAGTGGATTCACGCTGAAAGGGTAAGCCTCTGAGTTCCTAGAATTGCGAATTCCGCACTCATTGTCTGCTTCATCCTTTTCTGATTTTATTTGTGGACCTAGGGATTATTTTTATTCCTTATTGTAGTAAATGTTGTAACCTTCTCCTTCATCTTTCATTTCTTTTTTTTTAATTTTCATGTTAGAATACTCCTACGAAGGGAATAAAACATATTCCCGGATAACAGGCTTAACATTTTTCCATGCAGTCATTTTCACTAATAAAATTGACCAACATACGTGTAAATAAAAATGAACCATTTTTTATCTAAAATAATAACTTTAAACCATCGATGTTTTAATTAAGCTACACGAGCCTTGCTAAAATCAAATTAAACATACGTGCCATGTCTTGTGCTAACGTTTGTGGGTGAAAGTTAGATGTATGCCTAGGATTTATTTTCCTTTGGGTATTGCAATTATTTTTACGGAAATTGTAATTAATAGATTAGGCGGGTAGTTGCATCCCCCGAGATTTTGTAATTTTTGTAATCTTTACTTTTCCGCATTTACTTAATGCTTGATGTATGGATTTATTGCTTTCCACATGCATGTTAAATCATGCGTTCAAACTCGAAAGTGACCTAAGTGCGAATATGCACAATTAAGATAATACGGTTTTCTGTAGATATAATATAATGTGATCACATAAGAAATAAGCAACTTATCCCATACCCGAATCTCTATGTCTTAGTGGGCCGTCCCCTGGACATTAAGCCTCATAGGACTCTAATTCCTAGAAAGAGCTAATCTAGGTGGCGACTCCACACTAAGAGATGGTGGATTCTGGTTTGAACCAATCTAAAAATGTTTACACTTTATCTACCAAACCTTCCGGGTCCCTGACCTGGTGCACTTTTCAAACACCCCGGTAGACCGCACCTCTCAACCCACCGCTTCGTGTCATCCGCTCACAGATACACTACCACCAAATTTCACGATGCCGTAGTTTGAGAAATACATAGGCACCATAGACCCCCAAGCTCACCTGGCGTAGTACCAAAACATAATGAGGGCCTTGAAAGTAAATGATCAAATGATGGCTAAGCTCTTTATTGTTACTCTTGGTAGTCCTGTTAATGAGTGGTACAATCATCTTCCCATCGACATAGCTTATGGTTAGGGTCATCTCTCCCAAGCCATGATTGATCATTACAGGTTCCAAACCCTTATGGTCACCATGATGTAGAACCTATGGGTATTGAGGCAGAAATAAGGTGAAAATTTCAAGTCTTACTTTGGGCGCTGGATGACCACGCAGGTTAGGCTTCATGCTCATTTGAGTTTGCTAGAAATGATTGTAAAGCTACTGGATGGTGCACTGCCATCTTATAGAAAAAGGCTTGGGTCAAAGACTTTTCACAACTACTAAGAGGTGTTTGTTAGGACCGAGAAGATAGAGCATTATGACGCTATGGATGAAATAGCAAGGTAGCTAGCAAACCCTAGTATAAGAAGAATGAGTCCAACCCTATGCAGGTTAAAATGAAGTAGCCAGCAGTTCAGTTGGTGCAGGTAGAAAATGTAGCTGCTATTCGGTTATCCAAGGAGGAATACCATGGTAGTTCCCCTTACACGGCCAATCTCAGGTTCCTATTCACCAAGCTACAAGGACTCAAATAAATGGATAACTTAAAGAAATACACTCCTCCCAGACTCAAGGATAAGAATAATTTCTACAATTACCATGTGATTATGGGGCATAGAACAAACAATTGCATGGAATTGTTGAAGGTTCATTCAGAAATTGGTGGATGACAAAATCATTCACGAACCAGCCCTTAAACCTAGTACCAAGACAAACCCTTTGCCAAACTTTAAGGCAAAGGTGGGAAAGATCAGCTCTGGGATGGAGGAAAAGAAGGTGCTGAAATGCATGTCTAAAAGCTTAGGGGAATTTGTGACGGTGGTCAGAATAGGGATTGATCCAGATTATGTTTTGAGGATGCTAGAGGAGGAGTCAGGTCACCGTAGTTTTGAAGGCGAGATTAAAGTATCTAAGGTTAACCTAGCTGGGATGTTTATTTTTACCGATAAGAAACCTTCGTCATTTCGTGTAGGGAGGGTTTTATCAAGAGAAGCAACACCCAGGTGGAATAACTAGTATGTGATGGCGACTAGGTCAGGAATGGACCCTGATGTAGTCATGGATACTCTCAAGGCACAATCAAGTAACCAAGAGGTTATGCATCGGGAGGAAGTTTTGAGAACCAGCTTCAATTTAACTGGTATGTCTATATTTGATGGGAATGATGCACTATCTTCCCACATTTTAAAAGTTTACACTTTATGCAGGGCGCAAGGCCTTTCTTTGGCAATGATGGCAATGCTATTCCCTTGTTCTCTAGCAGGAGTTGCAAGCCAATGGTATGAATTACAATCGGAGCAGGTGAAGATTATGTGGAACAACATCACTACAGAGTTCCAATCAGAGTTTTCGTTCCTGGAACCACTGAAGCAATGCATGCTAGATTTGCTTGCATGTAAACAAAGGGATGTCGAATCCTTCATGAGTTATATAAGATGGTGGATACTCATTTTTGTAGTGATGCCGACTAGACTAACTAAGCAAGTTGGTGTTCGATTGATGATCAAAGGAGCATGCAATTTGTATCACCATCATCTGTCTAGGTTGATGATCCCGTGTTTTGATGAATTGTCATCTCATGCCCATCATCTTGATGGAGAATGAGTATTGGGGCTTCGTAATGTTGTAGTAGTGGGGTTAGAGATACCCTCCAATTCGATCTTTGAAATGATATCAAGATCCAATCCGGGGGTGAATGTGCTAACTGACGATGGATAAAACGTAGCGGTTGATCTATTAACCGTAGTTTTCTCGATGGAGAGGGTCGAATCCTGAGAGGATGTGATTGAATTAGACTCTGAAAAAACACCAGAGTGAGTACCGATTAACCTGGATGCATATGTTCTTAAGTTTAGGAGAAAGAAGAAAGCAAATGATGGAGTCTCGGTGGAAGGCGAGACTATCGTATACAGGAAGAGACCAATCAACCTAGATGTTTACTAGCTGAAAGGATCTCAGGTCAAATATAATGATGGCTATGACTGTACCCATGGGTGACTCCAACTGAGACGAGGGAGGAAGTCATAAAGCTCGACAACTCTACTCCCAATGAGATCACCAAGGATTAACCTGTGCCACTGCTCCCTCTGAAGGTTGACAAAGATGACCTAGATGTGGAGCCCTTGGTGAACTAGTTAAAGGGGACTCAAGAAAAATACAACATTTGGAAGTTGCTTGAGATTTCTCAAAGGCATAGGATGGGGCTAGTAAAAAGGTTGATGGATATGCCAAGAATGCTCACAATGTTAGTAGTAGAGATGTGTATTGTGGTCGGGGAGGGAATTACAACCCGCCAACTGTCAACTATAACGTATGATCTGTCGAAGTTATCGTGAGAGCTTAGAGTACACAATAAAGCACTATTCATCAAGGTGAAATTTTTTGACAAAGTGATCCCCTACGTGATGTTTGATGATGGGTTAGGCTTGAACCTATGCCCACTTAAAGTCCTATCCCATTTGGGACTGTGAGAAGATATGATGGCCAAGTCCGACATTGTAATTTGGGCTTATGACGATTCCGAGAGGGGCGTGGTCGAGATTTTTAAAGTAGAAGTCACTATAGGAGGAGTGACATCCAAAGTCAAGTTCACACTGCTGGACATTCTAGTAACCTATTCTCTACTACTAGGTCGACTTTGGATTCATGCATTGGGTGTAGTCCCATCTACCCTACATCATAAAATCAAGTTCATTCATAATGGGCAATTAATAACCATTGAGGCAGATGAGAAGTCTGTCATGGTGACCGCAGCATTTGAAGAACGGGAAGCACAAGGGCTTAGGGTGGCGGTGACTGCAGAAGAGAAGAAGAAAGAGCGCAGGGCTCCAAAGGGATACCATTATTTCCCTGGGAGTTTGAAAGCACTAATGAAGAAGCAAGGTGTCATCCCAAGAAGAGGACTAGGTAAACACCATCAGGGTATCATCAGGGCCATCGATCCTATTCTGGTTACCCCCGGACTAGGTTTGGGCTTCACCTTAAATCAAAGGATGTATAAGCCCAAGAGGCCATTATTTTGTAACATGGTGAGCGTCTGTGATGCCGAGGGGAATAAAGCATACCTAGGAGAGCCTGAGCCTTTGATTTTGAATGGTGAGAAGGCCAAAGGGTTCGAGATTTTCAATGATGTATTCAACTTCATGACTGGCAAGTTGATTGAGATTCCAGAAGAACCCTATTGCCTGAAGAGGAGCCAGTTCTTGCCTTGGAAAGGACCATAGCTGAGAGTGACCATTCGAGCATCCAGTCTGAACCCGAGAAAGAGGAGGAGCTTGAGGATGCAGTTTCTGGATTTACAAACGCCATCAGTAGGCTGATGAAGAAAAAAGGTGATACTCGAGATCAGGCTGTATCTAATATAGTCAAACTCCTAGCGGAGAAGCTGACTCATGCCACGCTAGAGGAAGAGGTGGTTCCCAACACACGTACACCAATCATGATAACTGAAGACCCTCCACATGTGGAGGAAGAAAATAATGATGTAATTTTGAACATTTTTTTATGATTTTGACAATTTCGCTTATGAGGCTCACTAAATGAAATACAATGATTTTGCGTACTTGTTTGATTTTCTTCCAGATGGCACCATGCATTCATATGATCATATATATAATATCTATAACATTCATGATACGTCATTAAATGAAGTTAAATTGGTTACAAACAAATCATAAAAAATGGTGATAATTTCCAATGATTTGACTCTTGACTAAAAAGGAGAGATAATAAATGTACTTAGACGTCACGTGGTAGCCTTTGCTTGGTTATATGATAACATGCTTGGGGTTGACAGAAAGATTTCAAAACATCATATCCCAACTGACCCTCGAATCAAACCAGTCAAGCAGAAGTTACACCGCCTAAGACATGAATTGGCAGAAAAGGTCAAGGTAGAATTAGCTGAGCAAACGAGGCCAAGTTTCTGGAAGTAGTCGAATACCCGACGTGGTTGGCCAACATCATCCTAGTCATGAAGAAGGATGGTAAGGTTTGAGTGTGCATGGATTTCAGAGATTTGAATAAAGCCTCCCCAAAGGATGACTTCCCCATACCCCACATGGATGTCTTAGTCGATAATGTAGCTAGGGTAGCTATGTACTCTTTTATGGACAAGTTCTCAGGCTACAACCAGATCTTAATGGCCATAATAGACAAGGTCATGATAGCTTTCATCAAAGAATGGGGTGTATACTATTACAAGGTGATACCATTCGGGCTCAAAAACACCGAGGCAACACACCAACGGGCCATGACAACTTTGCTTCATGACATTATCCACAATGAGGTTGAAGTCTACGTGGATGATATACTTGTCAAATCCCACACTAGAGAAGAACACCTAGCTGTATTAGACAGGTTTCTTACCAGGATCGAAAAGTACAATCTACATTTGAACCCAAAGAAGTATATATTCGGGGTGACATCCAGAAAACTCTTAGGCT
Source organism: Euphorbia schlechtendalii (assembly GCA_949673415.1). NCBI lineage: Eukaryota > Viridiplantae > Streptophyta > Magnoliopsida > Malpighiales > Euphorbiaceae > Euphorbia > Euphorbia schlechtendalii. The sequence continues at coordinate 10,499 of CATIWQ010866049.1, read as the reverse complement.
AAATAGTCAGCCAAAAAGGAATTGAAATAGACCCTGACAAAAGCCGAACTATTAGAGAAATGCTTACACCAAAAATGAAAAAAGACCATTTGTTTCTGGGATCCCTACCATACATCAGCAGATTCATCGCCAGGCTCAGCACAATTTATGAACCGATATTCAAGTTGTTAAGAAAGGACCAACTAGTGGTTTAGAACGATCAATGCCAGATTGCTTTTGACAAAATTAAGCAATACTTGATAAATCCACCACTCCTTAGCCCACCAGTACCCGAAAAGCCATTGATTTTGTACTTGGCAATCGAGGAGTCATCTATAGGGGCAATGCTCGTCTAAGAACATGAAGACATGAGTGAACATGCGATCTACTATCTAAGCCAAAAATTGCTAAAATATGAGTTAGGATACAATTTGGTGGAGAAGATTTGTGCAGCGATGGTTTGGCTAACAAAGAAGTTGCACCATTACTTTTAATCCTACAAAATCCAAGCAGTCGCAAAGATCGATATAATGAAATACCTTTATCAATCTCCAACCTTAGCCGGGAAACTCTCACGGTGGTTACTCCTATTATCTGAATTCGACATTGAGTACGTAACCAAGAAAGTGATCAAGGGACGAGCTGTCGTAGAATTTCTAGCCAATCAACCATTAGAATCGATTTATGTCAAGGATCTAGACTTCCTAGATGAATAATTGGCACTCATAGAAGAGGTCCAAACAAAATGGAAAATGTTCTTCGATGGCGCGATGAATCATACAAGTTTCAACTATCCAAATGATCTTCAAATGGGAGTTCTCCTCTTCACAATTTTTTCAGGACTTAAATTAATATTTTTAAAGGCTTAGAAAAATTAGACTTTCGTACAAATTGATTAAAGATTTTTTAAATTAATAAAATACAAAAATTTAATTAAAAAAATATACATATATATTTAAAAAAACCTAAAAATCGAGGCTAGCTGGCCTCGCTAGCAAATTGCGGCGAGGCCAGCACTAGCCTCGCCAGCAAATTGCGGTGAGGCCAGCACTAGCCTTGCCAGAATGCTGGCGAGGTCAACGCTGGCCTGGCGAGTTCAGTACTTGCCTCGCTAGCATTCCAGCGAGGCCAGTGTCAGCCTCACTAGTTTTTCGGCGAGGACACCCCCCTTGCCAGAATTTTTCTGATCCTGAATTTTTTGGGAAAATTCTCGTATAAATAGTAGGGAATATTCAATAAAGGGGACATAAAATTTTCAGAAAAAAAGACAAAAAGCACTCTGGCTTTTAGTACGATATTTTTTCAAATTTCTTTTCGAATTAAAAACAGATTTTAATTTCGAACTTGTTTTAATCATGAAACTAAACTAAAGACGGACGAGGAGCGCTCCCAAGGATCAAGCGGATACGTCGAAGTGGGTTCGCACCGAAAGAGAGCCTCTGAATTCCTAGAGTTGTTTCTTCTCAGGATTTTTGTACTTTATTTTATTCTACATGTTTACCTAGGAATTGTTTTATACTTTTTATTATTTAATTTTTGTTATATTTATTTTATTATGTAAATATTCTTCATTCTTTTCTATTTCTTTTTAATTTATTTGACTATGGAGAACTTTGTTAGAATACCCTCACGAAGGAAATAAAAATTATTCCCGGATAACAATCCTCACGTTCTTGCCATGCGAGCATTTTCACTAATTAAAATGAGCAACCTACGTGTTAATAAAATTAATCCTTTTATTTCTAAATAAGAAATTCTCAATCGTCGATATTTTTATTAGGCTACACGGACCTAGCCAAAAATAAATCTAAAATATGTGCAAATGTTGTGCTATATCTTATGCTAACCTTTGTGGGTGCAGGTAGATTAGGTTAGATTTACGATTAGAATTTTCATTTTCCTTTGGGTATTGCAATTTCATTTTTTTATGAAATGTAATTAGTAGATTAGGGGGACAGTTGTATCCCTCGAGGTTTTGTAATTTTTAATCTTTACTTTTTCGCATTTATTTACCGCTTATGTATGGATTTACTACTTTCCGCATACCCATTAAATCATACATTATAAACACGAAAATGAAATAATTTCGAATATGCATAATTAAGAAACATGGTTTTCTGTAGATGTAAATTAATATGGTCCAATAAGAAGTAAAAAACTTATCCCGGACCTGAATCTCTGTGTCTTAGTGGGCCATCTCCCAGACGTTAAGCCTCATAGGACCTTAATTCATGGAAGAGCTAATCTAGGTGGTGACTCTACATAAACAGACAGCGGATTCGGGTTATGATAATCTAAATTGTTTTCATTTTCTCTTTTAAACCTTTAGGGTCCCTGACCTGATATTTTATTTTCACAAAAACACCTCGATGGACCATAACTCTTATTTAGCACACTCTTGGCCCATCACTTTTGTGTCGTTTTCTCACACACAGCTTGTCGGCCCGTGGGATCTGTCCATTCCCACTCTTCAAGTAATGAGTTTGGACAAAGTAATTGAATTAGGTCTGGCCCAGCCCCACCCAAAGTGGCCCGAGTAAGATATAAGACGGGCTTGGTTTTAGTATTAAAATGGGCTTTTTTACAAATGCAGGAAATGACCTTCATAATTTGGGGCTATAGAACCTAATTTAAAAGGCCCCAAAATATCATATACAAATTATAACAATATGTGACGAATAAAAGAAGCCAAACTTCTGCTTCCATTCATTCCTCGAAAAATAATTAGCGGCTTTTCTCACCTCACCGTTTAACTGCAAATCAACTTCCGATCACAAATCTCACTATCAATCTAGTATTCCGGCGATACGAAATAAGCATTCAAGGCAAAACAAGTAAGTAACTTCTATCTTCGATCAACGATTCTCATCTTCTTTATTGTCAATCAGCTATTATGTTCAACAAAGAACAAGTTTTCAAGCAAAAACAAGTTACAAATCGCTTTCTCTTACCAATGATTTGACAAAATCTAGATTCTGATCAATGATTATATTGATTTTCCACCGTTAGACTACAATTTTGATGAGTAAAAACATGATTACAAAGCCAAAACAAGTAAGTTTTGATTCTAAACCTAATTTGGTTTTTTATTCAATTAAACCTAATATGATGCTTACGATTTTGATTTTGATTAAACCTAATGGAAAGTGTGTGACATGTTATCAAATTTAGATATAGAATATATTTTTTGAGATGTGTGGTTTTCTGACCTCCCTATTATTTTTAGGTTACATTTAGGATAAAGGTTTTCATCCTAATATCAATAGTGATATTTTGAAGGAGGAGTGGAGTCTTGCCCTGACAATTTAAAAGGTTTGTAATATGAATACAATTTATGAGATTTATTTGGAATGATTGGTTTTGAATTGAGTGTGAGAATTAGATTCATTTCGTATCCCAAACTATCCAATTTAATTTTCATAAAGTATACAGTAATTCATAACAAGGAGAAATTAAATATTTGCTAGGATGGACCTCGTTCTCTAATTTTTCTTGATGATACATTGAAATCGAAGACAAAAATCTTCCAAATTATATGTCGTGTATATTTGAGTGAAGATAATGGCCCTTTATTGTTCCATATACTTAAACATTTTGTTTGAATGTTATATTCTCATGTGCTTATTTGTATGCAACTAAGTAAACGAATCCTAGATGAACTTGTTAATTCATTTAGGTGAAGGATATTTAAAGCTCAACTTCTATTTAGAATAATTAAATGTTTGGCTATTTTAACAATAGATCTCCTTTGCAAGTTTTTTCCTTTGTTATATAGTAGATTATTGAGAATTTGTTAATTTGCTTGGAAATTTATGTTTGTCATGTTGAACTATGATTCTTTATGCATCATCTTCTAGTGTATAATTCAATTTAGAGTGACTTTAAATGGAGTTATATGGATACTTCTTTTATATATACACAATTGTAAAATATCTATGACGGGATCACTGCTCATGTTTTCATTACTTCCACTTACAGGCCTCAATCATCTAGAGGGGTTAGTTTATTTCATTAATTACAATTTCAATTCATATATATGGCTTTGTAATAGATGGAATCTATGAATGTGAATCGATGAACTATTATCGGTCCTCTATTTGATTTATATTTCTTAATTGATGTGATTAGGTATATTTTAATTATGAAATCAGTGAAACAAGTGTTGTTCGGAGTCAGTTAGGATTTTTTTATTTTTTTTCACACTTTGGAGGAATTCAAATTCTAAATCTCAAATATATTGATGTTCAATGTTTTTGTTGCTTTATTCCTTCAAAGATGTCATTTTTCTTTTGCTTTTGGAAGTATTCTTAGAGTTAGGCACTTGGTTTCTTTTGTATGATATGTTAGAGCAATTGATGAAGTATTTGTAATTTTAATTTGACGGTAAAAATACATAGATTAAAGCTTATAAAATTTGAATTCTGAAGTCATAGTGGGTGGGGTGAATGCCTGTACATAACTAACATTTCATTTTGGCTGTCTTACATTAATCAGTTGGGGTTGGTCTTGCAATTCTATTCTCTTTTTGGGGTTTGTTTGAAATTATGAAATTTTTTTATTTATCTTGTATGAATAATCTATCATTGCGAAATTAAGAAGTCATGGAAAATCTATTGTTTTTTTCAAATGTCAAAGGCTTATGTAATGAAAAACATTATCGGTAACTATTTTGCAATCAGCAGGCCCTTTTTTTGGCATAATACATGGTATATTTTATAGTTGAAAGAACAATATATGGTATTTTAGGTGTCAATTGTTATGTTTATCTGTCAAAACTATTTATTAGATAGTAAATCTCTGTTCATTTACTATATTTTGTCAGGTAATTATGAATAAACATTGTTCACTAAGGTAAATGTGATGCTTCATTGTGTTGGTTGCATTGTGAAGAGTAGTTGTGCATTTAGACAAAATAATTGAGTGGTTGGTTCATGTTGATTGTTTGTTGAACATGTTATTTTGTGTTTCATTATGCTTTTGAAGAAAGCATTCAAACATAGAATTGGCAGGAAAGAGGTATATCAAGAAAGCAGTTAACACTAAGAAGGAGGATATAAAATTTTAAGGTAACTTACAAAAAGTATTTTATACAATGAAGGGAATTTGTAAGAAATACCAGTCATTTCCTTATTAGTCATTTATCACTCATTGCTTATAAATAATTAATTACCAATCATGCAAATTTTCATACCTTACATTGAAGACTTGTTATTAATGATTTCAATAATCAATCTCAGCCTATTGATGAAATCTATTCTGATTATTTTTTCTCCTGATACAATATTGACAGTCAAAGTTAAAAAACAAGAATTGAAGAATGTGATAAAAATTTTACCAACATAAATGAACTAATTCCCATGTATAATGTGTATTATACCAAAATGATAATTGGTATAATTTATGATTAACTATTATGGAGAATTGGTTATTAAACATACAATATTATGTAGTGTCGTACGTACAACTGGTATAATATATATTATACTAGTATTAAAACTGGTATAATGCATATAATATATATTATACCAGTATTGTGTATTATACCAGAATGATAAATAGTATACTTTATGATTAACTATTATGGAGTATTGGTTATTAAACATACAATATTATGTAGTGTTATACATACAACTAGTATAATATATTATACTAGTATTAAAATTGGTATAATACATATAATATATTATATACCAATATTGTATATTATACCAGAATGATAACTGGTACAATTTATAATTAACTATTATGGAGAATTGGTTATTAAACATACAATATTGTGTAGTGTCGTACGTATAACTGGTATAGTACATATAATATATATTATATGTATTATACTAGTATTAGAGCAAGTATAATATATATTACACCAATATTACTATAATATATATTATAAATATGTTAAAACTAGTATAATATATAATTACCCATAATTGATGATAAAAATTAAAAGTCTTACCATATATACAATGTAACGATTTTTTTATTGGGCTCCTCTCTCTTTCTCTTATCATTGAACGAGTGAAAGGGTTGTGGAGCCCCGAAAATAAATGTATGACATAGAAAATATGTTAATAATTGAGAAATATAAAGATACATATTTTAGAGAATGTGTACTTTATGTCAAATAACATAACAAAACATTTTGAGTTTTATATCAATTGGTTCTTTTTTTTCATTTTTCTTTTGTGGTTATGGGATTGGGAGGATGGTTTGTGTGACAGTGATGCTGATGATTCTTTCTTGCATGAGAACTAGAATACGGATTAAAGGCTCTTCATTGATGAGGAGGATAGTTTGTTTATGTTTCGAAGGTCACGCATCTTTTGAAGTGATGCTATTGAATGGTTTTTATTTTGTCATTGTTATAGTTGTTTATATTGCACGTGGAAGCTGAATTGCAAGCTAATTCCGAAGATAACCTTGCATAAAACCTCAAGCTTGTAGATTCACTAAAGGCTGAGGTGAGTTTCCTTTTCGGTAGTTCTACTGTAATACCATTACCATATACACCAAAAAGGAAAGAAGAGCGAGATGTAATATTCAAACCTCGAAAAGTTGGGAATCAGTCACAAACCGATCATGTGAAATATAAAGGAGACTGAATGAGGTGACTTGTCTCAGAAGAAGACATAGCATGGCTGGTGAAACTGCTCGTACGGTTTTCATGTTGGGTGAATGATATTCTAGGGCTAAATCAAGAGGACAATAATGATATAGCTCCAATGCAAAAAAACAATCCAAACTAGCCCTTAATTTGTTTTTTTAACTTTTACGGGAAGATTGTTTTGAACAAGACTGTAGGCTTAGCTTCATAATAGTTTTGGTTGTTCTTTTATCTAATTGTCATTAAGAATTTTCATTTTTTGTTTGAACACACTATTTGGTTGCATTTTCACTAACAAAAAATGTTGCTTCATAAAAAATATAAAACTAGTAAAATATATATTATACTAGTATTAAAACTGGTATAATACATATAATATATATTATACCAGTATTAGAACTGATATAATACATATGATATATATTGGCAAACGTATAAAGTATATTGTACAGCTCAAAATAAACATGTATAATATATATTATACCATAGAAAAAACGTATGAAGTCTATTAAACAACTCAAAATAAATAGGTATACTACATATTATACCGAATTATAAAAAGGTGTAAAGTGTATCATACCACAACTAAATTTCAGAAAAACTGTTACAAGCACAAAATAAACACGTGCAAAATGTATTGTACAAAATAGAAAAAATGTATAAAGTCTAATCATGCTCACTCTATGCAAATAATATCATATTCTGCTCAACTATAACATCCGTACTAATTATCTCAACAACTATATCAGTACTAATTATATCATCAATCGACATCATACTTAAATCATTTCCCAAACCTAAAATGACACAAAAAAGAATAACAAATTATCCGAGAAATATATTGTTATAAAAAAATTATAAAAGACACGTTGTCGCTATTTTTGCATCATATCACATATCAGTTGTAATAAATTCTAGAAGAAAACATTAAATAACATCATCTATTATATATGCAAAAATAAAAAAGGTATAACAAAATTGAACTAGAGTAGTGCTTGGACAATAAAGGATATCAATATTACATCTGAACTTGGACAATGAAGGATATCTATATTTTTAAATCATCCAACTAAAGGAGAATGAATATTAGTGCTTCCTTGCTTATGATTATGTTTCTCAAATGTAGAGAAGTTTAGACTAAAGAGTAAAAACTAGATTGGAAGTAGTGGTAATAACTAAACCTATTATAATACGAAAACTCATATAATATGAAAAATGCACATAGTATATTATACTAAAGCTAAATAACAGCAAAACCAATACAAGAACAAAATAAATAGGTATAATATATATTATATCACTGTTTCTCACCTTGCTTTGTGTGATTACTAATATCAATGATATTTTGCCAACAAAAAAATAAAGGGAATGAAGAATAAACGAGATCTTTCTTCTAATATGATAGTAGCTGGTGTAAAAAATAAACATAATATTTTATCTATACATAAAAATAATAGCTAGCAATTATGAAGCTGAGTTTGCTACAGACCAATAATCAATTAGCAAGGTGTATAAGAATCTGTTGCTGCTGGTTTTGGTATTGTACATGACATGACTTTGCTTTGTCTCTTAGTCCTTGAGATTCCTTCATTGTTTCCACATGAAACCAACTGCAAGCTACCATGAAAAAGCAATGGAATCCTCAAATTACAACCATTAAAGATATCGATAGACCGATAGACATACAAAAGATCGACTTTTTACCTAATGTACCTTGTATTATACCAAATACCGTTCGCGCACTTTTCTACTGATAAGTTTAATAACTTGTTCGCAAAGATTTTGGCTATTTATTAATGGTGCCGAAAATTTGTTTGCGTAAAGTATAGGTGTTGTCAATACCACTTATCAAGATTGAAAATGATGATAACTGCAAGTATACAGTTGCGATGTAGTTTTAAAAGATATCATCCCACAGGGAAGGACCAGCTCTAAAGATTAACAAGGAAAATAGAATAACGAAAATAAAATAAAATCATTTGAAGTTTTGGATAGGAGGATTAGAATGAAGAACAGATAGATATATGTATGGAAGATTAGAGATTCTACTATATAGATTTTCCTACGAAATAAGTATAGCAAAGAAAACATGCAAGTTCAACAAAGTGATTACGTTCACTAAACTAATCTAACATAATCGGTTCTAGACACTCAGATGTTCAATGATTCACCGCAAAGCAACACATGAAATGACTTTTCTAAATCTAGCACAAATGAATCAAGACAATTATATAAACCTGGACAACAATATTACTATGCTTAGTACGGGTCGCTCTCATATAGCCACATTTAGCAAGTTACCATTCCAAAAATGTTGGCTCACTAAACAACGTTAAAATCACAGATCCATTGATCATACACAATCTCGTTAACCCCGAAATTACTCTTAAAGTTAACTCCAAAGCATATAACTTGATTAATATAAAAGACTTAACATGAAATACACATTATGACACATAGACATATCATAAACATTGAAATAGAAAGTATAAGTAGAAAGCAAAGCAAAGTTGTAAGGTATGCAAGTGAAAGCTAAAGTTGATCAAACCATATCCACTCTTTAATGGGAGTCATCAATTCCAGCAATTCCTGCATCTGCTTTGAATTCTGTCTCCGCCCGTACAGAACCTCCGCTACAATGCTATTCTTTGCGAATATCGAAGAAATGAATGTTGAAGAACAAAAACTTTTATTGACAAGTGATTTACAAGTACACTTATACAATAATCACTCTAATATATAGAGAAATCTAGTGATCGAAACAAGGATTCGAATCACTTAAACATTTTCTCGCTAACACTTATAAACATAGCGAAAACTAAATATTTTTTCTCTCTATCTACGCACACACTATGCACTATACACCATCCCACACTCTCTGCACTCCATTCCATGAAATTGGTGAGGATTGGAGCCCTATTTATAGAGTTCGAAGGGTTGCATCTATCTATACGAAGAGTTGTGTCCATTGGCGAAAGATTGTATCACTTCATTGTGATTGGTTGAGGAGCTTTAATCTAATCCACAATGGATAGGCACCTTTTCATGTTTGGTTGACTTCTGATAGGTGTCTTCTCATTGGTAGTTGATGGCGGTTGATGGCGGTTAATCGCTCTTATCTGGCGGTTGGTAGTTAAGAAGATTTGACCAGAAAACCGTCGGAGTCGTGACCGCGATATACAAGTCATGATCGTGATTACTTGTCTGGTAACTTCTCATGAATTGTGTTTTTCTTCAGAATTCTTTTTATAACTTTACCGATCTTTGACAGCTTCGATCCTAAGCCAAATCTTTAAGTTCCACACATCCTTTTGCACCTTTTTCACTCTTTTTACATAGAATTCCACTTTAGATCATTTGACTCCCAAGATTTACCTAGTATTTGCATTTGCATAAAAAACAACTACCTACCACGTGAAATCTTTTATATGAAGCACAAAAATGACTACAACTATAGTGTTTAGTGTATAAAATTAATATGATAATAAGTGTAATTATACACTTATCATACCCCCACACTTAACTTTTGCCTTGTCCTCAAGGTAAATTCAACAGAAGTATATAAATTGGTGATCAAGTTCGTACCTCATTTGGCGAAAGACTATTGCAGTGAGTACCAAACTCCCATGTTGCATAAGATTCAAGTAGAAGTCCAAAATTTCCCACAAATTAGTAATGTGCAATTTATATAGCTTAGTTGCATACCTTTGCTCTTAATGGAGAGTCAACTGAATCGCATTTTCATATAAGCACTATATGCATACTCGAATATTACTTTCTCTTAAGCATAGTATAAAGTATAAAGGACATAGAAAGCACACTTTGATTAATTTTCTCTCAAGGCATTTTTAGGTAACCTAGGATGCTAAAACACTCTCAGTGGTTGCATTTTATGCTCCATACCACTCTCCCCTTT
>CATIWQ010865850.1:0-40365 GCA_949673415.1 Euphorbia schlechtendalii | reverse complement strand
ACTTACTGGTTGATTAAATATATTGGTAGAAAAATATATGTAGTCGATTAAATATTTTTTTTACGGAATATTTAATTTATTGGATTATTAATTTATTGAATATTTATTTACGGAATATTTATTTTATTGAAGTATGTTTTAATTTACTGGATTATTAATTTATTGGATTTTACTATCATTATGATCGTTGATGTGAATGTGTAATTCGTGCAGGTGAGGTGGCTTCCGTATGGTCCTAATCCTAGTTAAGCTGTTTCACGGACCTTGTACATAGGCTGGATTCAATGCCGTGACATTATTGATCGGGAGCTGGGTTTATTCAAACCTATAGAAGAACTGTTTCTAAACACCGCACATCTTCTTTGTGACTGGCATATACACAAGGATGTTGAAAACATGATTGCCAGGGTGGTTGGATGTAGTGATCAGGCCCAAAAGATGGCTAATGGAAAATGGAGAAAAATTTCTAAATCATAAATAATGCAAGAATACGATGCTAATCTTGCAGTTCTGATGGACTCGTGGAGTAGGGTATGGCCTAACTTGGTAACATATCTCATGAATACATGGCTTATTTATGAAGAAAAGTTCATTCTTGCATGGATGAATAATGTTTTACACTTGGGGAATACATCAAATTGTCCAGTGGAGAGCGAACATGCATTGCTCAAGGATTGGTTCCACACATCAACCGGAGCCCTGGATACTATATGGACGAAGGTCGATAGACAGATTCAAGCACAAGAAATAAATATAAATTAAGTACATTTATTAATGTTATTTAAGGTAGTATTTCGACATTTTTTTAATAGTTTACTTATTTTATTACTATTTGTTCATTTGTAGGGTTGAACTTGAACGGTCAAGAACAAAACGATGTGAGGTCACATCAGGATTTCCTTTTATATTGTTATCATTTTATGTTTCTCACCATGCCCAAAAATTTCTATTTGATTGATACCAATTGATGTTAAAATGGGGAGCCAAAGTACGTGAATATTGTTATTGGGCGTTGTAGAAGGCTCATGGGCTACCATGTGCGTGTGAGTTGTCTGATGCAGTATGAGCAAGAGTAAATATCTCTACTGAACAAATCCACCCATTTTGGAAAACACTTATGGTTAATGAATCAGGGGTGGATCAATCACAAGATGATTTTTCAGGCTATCCATCTGAGGCTCACCGACATCTCGGAAATATCATCAACATGGTAAACACATATCATCCTATTGTTGTGGAGAAAATGGCAATTATGCTAGAAGAACAACTTCACCCTGAATATGCTGATGATTGTGTTGAACCTGAGGTGAACGAAAATGTAAGGGGAAGACCAAAAGGGAGCAGGTCAACCCGACGTGAAAAAAATGATTGGGAGCATAATTCAAGAGGTCGTGGATGTTCTAACAATTCCAGTAGTCGTAATAGTTCAGTTGGGAATGATTCAGTTCCCTTAATAAACAATGCATCAAGATATGGTATGAATTAGCTATTCGATAATTTAAATAATACAATTTTAATTTTTTTTCATATTTTATCATTTACAACTTATTTGCTTTGTTTCATTGTTTCAGGTGGAGTTCCCCTCCAATTTTCTGAGTTCACCCAATACATCCCAGTAATTGTTCATCATTTCATTGAAGGTGTGGTTAATGTAGAAGCATATGGCAACTGCGGTTTCCAAGTTGTTGCATCTTACATTTAAGATGCATATCAATATGTAAGACACAATCTCAGTAATGAGCTAATTGCCAAACGTGAAGTTTACGAACCAATCTACTTTGATGGAATTGATGTAGCCATTGAGCTTATCAGTTGGGTGGGCGATTCATGAACTCGAAATAGTAGGTATTGGATGCATGTAATTGAGGACTTATTCACTGTTGCAACACTATATAATGTTGCGGTTATTTATATCGGTTACTCAGTTGTGCCCACTACTACACATTCTTGTTTCACCGTTTTACCTTTGTATACAACATCAAACACGAATGGTCCGTGTGACGAAATCTATATTGCCCATACTGGATCGAACTTGAAACACTTCTTCAAATGAATTTACAAGAAGATTGTCTACTTCCTCCAATCTCCACTACGTGGTTTCATTATCGTAAGGAGAGTGTGATTGGGTGGGAAGATTTGTATACTTGGAGGCTGCAACAGTGGCAACAATTATGTGATTAAATTTGTACTTATATTTTAATATTTTAAACTTTTTATTTTATTGTGTTCATGGAATTCATCAATCATGAAATATATTTCCGCAATCAAATTTTATATATTTAGTTAAAAATATTAAAAATATAATTTTTTTAACAATTTTATATTTCGGCCAACTAATATATTCTGGCCAAGCTATAAGTTGGGCGAATTAAAATTTCGGCCAAACTGTAAGTTGGCTGGAATTTTAACTTATAGCTTGGCCGAAATTTTATTTCGGCCAATGTATTTCTTGGCCGGAATTTTACTTGGCTGGCCGGAAAATCTAGCCGACCAGTATACAGTGGCCGAATTTTCATTTCCAGTGAGGGGTGAAAAAAAATTTTAACTTCGGGTGTATCTTTATCTTTTAGATGGACGACGCGAAGTAAAATCGAACGACGCATAGTAACTAATGGTTTATATATGACCATCATTTTGTAAATATTTTAAGGCTTTATTTATGCATTATGAAACATTTGGTTCAGTTTGGTTAATATAGTTTTTCCTGCACTAACACCAAACCAAAATAATTAACAATTTATAAACCGAACTGAATCTCAGAAATAACCAAATCAAATTAGTAATTCGTTTGTTTAGTTACCAAACTATTGTCACATCCCTATTGTTAATTAGCTGGGGAGTTAAGTATATTCTAGAGTGATGGAAAGACATTCTTTTGTCTCATCAAAAGCTTGCAGATCAGCTGTTAGACAAAATGCCGAGCCAACTCTTCTGGACTCCATACTCCTTTTAACTGTAAAGTTCAACAGAAATAGCTGAAAATGGAAGTTTTAAACAAGAGGGAAAGTGCTTAGAAATTTCTCTGCGTGATAAAATTTTCTACAAGTATATTCAAATGGATCATCATCGCAACTACCGTAAGTTTCACCCCAGGCATTCCCAGGCAACCACTAATCGGGTACAAGACAAACACTCAGTGGTGAAAGTCTATTTTGAAAACATCCCAAACTCCCACTGCAACCCCTCAGTAATGGAAACCATTTTTGGGAAATACGGAGTCCACGGAACTGTCTTTATTGCAAGGAAACGCAACGTGAAAAATCTGAATTTTGGGTTTCTAACTCCGGGTGACTCTTTGCCACTTCATGAGGTCATTTTTATACTCAACTCAGTAGCCATTGGAAATGTCAAAGTCTGAGCATTCGAGGCAAGATATGCTCCAAAAGCAAACACCCACCCAAGCCTCAACAGTAGCCCCGCCTACACCAGAAACCTCAGACTAGATTTCGTGACGCTCCAAGGGATTCCCGATCCTATATGGAAGTGGTCTCAAAAAGCCCCTCCAACCGTTCTTCATCACCCATTGGACCACACATTCTTGCATGGCTACGATAAGAAACCTTGATCTCATCCCAGATTTATTCAACTTGCTTTTGAGTCGTAATTCCACAATCAAATACATAGCACCTCTGGGGGAACAGTTCCGTTTTGTTGGGTTTTTTTTTCTGCGGACGGACTCACGGCCTTTATGGAATCAAATTGGTTGGATTTGCGTGATACCTTTTTAGCGGTAAAGCCTTTTGACCCTAACTTCATCCCATCGAATTGTTTGATGTATGCTGATATTTCAAGGATCCCTCCTTCCATTGTAACGATGGAACTTTTGCATAGAATTTGCTCCAACTTTGGTCAAGTGGTGAAAATTGATTTCGACTTCGAAAAGCCTGGACATTTCGATGCTATCTCGTGCCTTCTTTCAATCCCCATTAGACTTCCAAATTAGAAAATACATTTGAGTTTTAACGGATCATTAATTTTTGTACTTGTTAGTTTTCGGCAAGCAGTGGCTTGCAAAATCTGTCACGTCTCTGACTCAGCCTGCCCAAATTATTTCAACATGGATTCCAACTCAGAAAAATATGATCTTCCAGTAACGAATAGCCTGGATAGCAGGCTGCCATATCCTATAACACAGTTGCACAACACGGTTTCCCAAGTCCAGGATAGCAGCCCGCCCTCACCCATTTTGTAGCCGAACCAGAATTTGGCATTCCAAACAACCACATGGACAGCTCCCCAAACAAGACTAAGATTGCACCGACCCCCCATCTCAGCCATAGCGGAAACAGTTTTAACACCACTATAACTCCAGGTGAATATTCGCATTAAACGATTAATGAAGGCAGCAACCTTGGGCTACAGCTAAACCTAGCCAACATTGGAAGTTCAGCGCCATCTAAGAGCCCGGTTGAAGTCTAAAACAAGTCGACTCCTGCCCAAGAGTTTGACTCTGATCAGCAACATCCACTTAAGCTAAGTTATGTCGCAATCATACCCCACCAAAGTAACCCCCAACGTTCAGAAAGCACCTCAGAACTGGACATTGCCAATATGAACCGCATCATCTTAATCAGCCACCAATCAGCCCCTAACATTGAAATAAATGAAAACCTTCGCATAGTCTTCTCCGGTGAAAGATGGGTCTGTTTCGCAAAAGGCAAAGGGTAAGAATTTTGGACGTTCTGAACTCAAGATCAAATTAATCTATCGGATTCGTTTGATGAGGTTTTTTCATAGTATTTATGTCTTTCTTATCTTGTAATTGTCAAGGTGGAACGAAAAACACAGCTAAACTCATATTTATTCGTCCATTAATTAATAAATTCAACCTACACTTTGTGGTACTACTTGAAACGAAGGTCGCCTGTATCTCGGATTTCTCTCTTCGTCGGCTGTGGGGTCACAATAATTTTCAGCATCATTACATCTCATTGCAAGGTTTATCTGGAGGAATCCTCATTACCTGGAACTCAGTCACAGTATTGGGAACCCACATTTCCTCTTCACATCGCTGGTCACTAATGCATTTCACGGTTTCTTCTTTGGATTTTTACTTGATGGCAATCTATGCACCGACGAATGCTACGGAATGAATCAGTTATGGGTAGAACTAACCCCGATCATTCAACAATACTCTCAACTCATCACCTGTGGCAATTTCAATGAAATTCTCTTTGCTTTGGAGAGATCGAATGGCAGATTCTCCCTTTCTATGGCCTGCTTTCATGATTTCATAAACGAATGTGAATTACATGATCTTCCTTTATGTGGCCGTGACTACACATGGTTCAACAGGATGTCTTACTCTCGCATCGATAGAGTCCTTTCATCTAAGAATTTTCTAGATTCTTGGCTTACCCCTACCGTTAGCACAATCGACTCTACTCTCTCCGACCACTTGCCGATTATGTTTCAATCACACACTATTCGCCACCCGGGTCCATGGCCGTTTAGGTCCCTTAATGTTTGGTGGGACAGTTGCAACTTTTTACTATTTATCAAACAAAAGTGGAGCAGCATCTGTTCGGGCAATGAAGTAAAAGATCTCACGTTCAAACTTCGTTTACTGAGGAGAGCTATTACGGCTTGCCACATTCAAAACTTCAGGCAATTAGAAAAGAAATTAAAGAAGCTTGAGGCCTCGGTCATCGCTCTCACATCCAGCTCAATGCCTCGGCCTTTGTCAACTGAAGCAGAGTCACAGCTCCTCTCAACCAAATCAGCCCTCTTCCAAAGTCGCTAGAACTTGGAGAAAATCAAATACCAACAGTAGAGAGTCAAGTGGACCTTATTGGGCGATGATAACACAACGTTTTTCAATAGAACAGCTTCAGCATGCTACAGAAATAACAGAATCTTACAGCTGGAGGTGGACGGTACTTTAATCACAGACACAGCCGCAATCTCTGCTTCCATTATGCAGTTCATGCAAAAGCTTTTTTCGGCTTCCATTGAGATCCTTTACACACTCGAGAACCTTACCTTCAATTCGGTCTCCGAGGCTGGGAACGAGGCGCTCACGGCCCCTTATAACGAACCGGAGGTATTGGCAGCTTTGACAAACTGTGGCGATAACAAAGCACCTGGGCCTGACGGATTCAATTTCTATTTTTACCAGAGGTTCTGGGGCGACCTCAAATCTGAAATTCTATCGCTTCTGACCAGATTTCACGCCACTGCTTTTCTTCCTGACTCAATCAAGACCTCCATCACCTTCTTGATCCCGAAAGTTTCGGGTTCGTGCGCCATCACAAATTTCAGGCCAATTGCGTTGATCAATGGAATCTACAAAATTGTAGCCAAAATTTTAGCAATTCGGCTTCAAGCGGTCTTACCATCTCTAATTTCGGGGAATCAATTTGCATTTATAAAGGGAAGAAGTATCCATGAATGTTCATTTCTAGCCTCGGAAGTCATTCATTCGATTCAATCTCGGAGACGATCATGCTTTGCTCTTAAACTGGACTTTCATAAGGCCTTCGATTGCATATCATGGAATTTCATTGATAGAGTCCTTGAGAGAATGCAGTTCGACATTAAATGGATACGATGGTTATCGAGCTGTAGGTATAACTCATCAACTTCGTTTCTTGTCAACGGTACCCCTACCGATTTTATCAAATTATAGAGAGGGGTAAAGCAAGGCGACCCGCTATCCCCATTCATTTTCATTTTGGCTATCGAAGGTCTGAAATAACTATTTGACACGAGCATTAGAGAGAGCATCTTGCCTGGCTTCCGCTTAGAAGATGACCTGCCGGATTTATCACTCTTACAATTCGGGATGACACCCTATGCTTTTTATCGGCAGATATCAGTGTCGTTCCAAATCTTATTAGCGTTCTCAAATGCTTTGAACTAATTTCCAAATTAAAAATCAATTACCATAAAAGCTCTCTCGTTGGTATTAATGTAGAGGATAGTTTGATTGAATCATGTGCCACTTTGTTGGGATGCCGTCAAGAATCTCTCCCTATCAAGTATTTGGGTGTTCCGCTATCTAGTAAGCATTTAAATTCCTCTTACTGGGATTCACTAGTCGTAAACTTCAAATCGTGAATAGCCAATTGGAAGGGGAAATGCCTCTCATATGCGGGTCATGTAGTGCTCATCAAATCGGTACTTTCTTCTCTTCCCATTTATTATTTGTCTATCTTCAAAATGCCCTAATTAGTCAATGACAAGTTAGTCCGCATGATGTGAAACTTCTTATGGTGTGGTGATGGGGAAAGTCGGGGTATTAGCAAAGTCAGTTGGAATGTCATGAATCTTCCACAGAATTTGGAGGGTTATATATCCGGGACTTCAAGCTAATAAACTGCAGCTTATTGTTGAAATGGCTCTGGAAACTTAGAACTTGTGATCGAGACTCATTGTGGTTTATTTTTTACGCTAGAAGGTTGGGTTTTTTCACCCAATTTAACATCGTCAATCATGATTTGTCTAGGTTGTCGCCTATATGGGCTGGAATAATGTCTTGTTGCCACAAAAACATTGCTTTCTGGGAGCTATTTTCAGCCAACATTCGCGTCCAAATAGGGAATGGTAGCAGTATGTCTTTTTGGCTTGATAATTGGTTGGCGGATGTGTCTTTCCAAAATTTATTCCCTAACTTATATCATGCTTGCAATCTGAAAAACTCTTCTGTGGAGCAGGCATGCATATTTTTATTCGGCGATGTCCCCTTTAACAGGCCTTTTGGGCATCATCGGCTTCGTATCTTTGCCTGGGAACGCTGCTCACAACTTCGAACATGGATTGAATCCACGCACCCCTCATTTTTTCAGACCAACAGTCCCTATCCTGCTTCTCCACAGTCTAATCCATTGAACAATCCTCCCCTCCTGTTATCTTTCCCAAACCATCGGGACACAATCTCTTGGACACTATCAACGGACAAGTCTTATTCGGCAAGAACCTTCTCCATAGGCTATTATAACTCACGATTTCAGACCACTTCAGTGGCCCTCTTCAACGAGATTTGGGAAGCCCATCTTCAGCCCAAAATCAAATTGCAGAACCCAAGTTAATCAGTACTTAAAACGTTTTGGAAATAGTAAACGGTATAGGCTAGTGAATTTAATTAAGTACTAAGTATACTCTTAATTAATGAAGTTGACTTGAGTGTTGTGGTAAAACAACTCAATTTACTGTAAGTAATTAATTAAGTTATGGCTTAGAATAGGAAAAGCTGAGTATGACTATATTTTAATGAACGCCATGCTGAGTACTTTACAGTTTTATGAAATAACACTCAGCACATGCTGAGTTAAGCTTTTAATTAAATAAAAGCATTATATTGAGACACTTTGAGATTGACAGTTGTACTACTAACGATTTCTGTGAAGAGATAGAATATTCTTTTGTGACTTTGTAGGTTAACTAATGAAGTAAATAATAGAATATTCATAGTGGCTCACACAAGACAAAAGTAGCTCAAATCCACAAAGACTTGTCAGAATCTTTCCACAAAAGTCCAAGATGAGTGCGCCTCTGTCAACCCCATTCCTTAGTGTCTTCACGTGTGTCAGCCAATGTCAGCAACATTAAACCAATCAAGATTACACGTTGCTCTGCACGTGTCTCTCTCTCCAAGACCGGATTACTTGAAGACAAAAGAGCTTTCATCAAT
The DNA here is from genome assembly GCA_949673415.1 of Euphorbia schlechtendalii. Taxonomy (NCBI): domain Eukaryota; kingdom Viridiplantae; phylum Streptophyta; class Magnoliopsida; order Malpighiales; family Euphorbiaceae; genus Euphorbia; species Euphorbia schlechtendalii. The sequence goes on along the minus strand of CATIWQ010865850.1, from coordinate 31,733 downwards.
GGAAGCTAATCTCTTCTCAACGTTCGGATTTTTATCTCTGAATGTCCCAGAAACTATCTCCAATGGGAAGATTTGAAAGACGTGAAGAGAAGAAATATTAAAGAACTCCAAAGAAGAGAAGTATGCAACGGCTACTTCAAGAAGATTCAATGTATAAATAGAAGACTGAAGCAGACGTTGAAAGACGGTGAATCACCTTGAATTTCATAAGAGCTAAGTCACTGCAAAACATTCTAGCTTCCCAGAAATTCAAAATCAAGCAATCTTCAAACAACCATTTCTATGTATGTTTGTAATAGAGAGAATTAGCTTTGAGAGATAACATTGTAAGGATTCAACATTTTATAAGTTGAATTCAGTTCGCAATTCTCCTTTGAGATTTGAGTGTCAGTTTGGGGAGGTTACCCATACTGAGGAAGTGGCTGTTAGAAAGGAGGGACATTCTGTAATTGTTTCTGTCCAAAGTCAGTTTGGGAAGGGTACCCAAACCGAGGAAAGTGATAGTTAGAAAGGAGGGACTTTCTGTAATTGTGTCTACCCGCTGTAAAGGCTGCTCTGCCTATTGAAGGAATGAATCACTAGTGGATTAAAGCTCGGAGAGGGATCCAGGGACTGGAGGTAGGCTAAGGGCCGAACCAAAAATCTCAGGTGTACTCATTTTAACTCTAAGCGATTAGCTTCATCAGCTTCTTGCTCATTCATCTCTCACATTAATTTATTTGCTTGTTATCCAGCGAGTACTGAGTAACAGTACTTAGCACAAAGTTGAAGATAAACTGTGCCAGCTGAGCTGAACAGTTTATACATTTTTATATTGCACTCAGTACGCATACTCAACACAAATATAAAAAACATACTGAGTTATCGTTAAAACTAAAAACTATCAAAGTAACTCAGTATATGTATTCACCCCTCCCCCCTCTGCTGTTGTTATTAGCTGGTTTACGGACCAACACAAATTTTTTGGGCGGCTTCTCTTCCAATGCCGATTGCCAACCAGGGTCTTCTTGCACCAACATGGAAGCGGATTCGTGGATGATGATCGCTGTCCATTTTGCACCAACTCAGAAGCCATCGAACACATTTTGATGTTTTGTAAACACAACTATGAAACGTGGTGTCAAGCCTTCAAATGGATAAATATCAACTTCACCTTACCGAATTCAAGTGTGGACTTTCTCATCCATTGGCAATCATTTTTCAGACCGGGAATTAGTAGAGACTTCGGTATTAGCCTTTGGTTTAGCATAAACTAGTCTCTTTGGAAAAGACGTAACAAGTTTATCTTCACAGGACTACTTTCAAATGAAGGCACTTTCCTTTCTAGCTTCTATCTTACCTGGTTTTATTTTTCTTGTAAAGGTGAAACAATTAGTTTTTCTAGCTTAGATATTCTTATGGAGCCGAATACTTTTCTATTGTAACTAATTCTCTAATCTCACCTTGAGATCTTTATTTTTAATATATTTTAGACCGTTTTAGGACACTAGTCGTTGCAGGTGCCAATCTAGTTGGGATGTGTGACTCTAGTCTTTCCTAACTCGGTTTTTCTCTTCAAAAAAAGCCCCCTAGTATTAAATTATTGGTTATAATGAACATTAAATGATAATTTCTTTGTAATGAGATTGAATCGATATGGCAAAAGAAAGTATACATAGCCTTAAAAAGCAGGGATGTCAGTAGGGTGCGGATTATCAGAAAACCACGAGGATCCAAACAGTCAACTGTGGGGAATAATCAAAATCTTCAACCGCACGGGTGGTTATGTGGGAGAGTTTACCCCGGTTCAAAAAAATGGATGGGTGTTGGTGAATAATCTCCGCCAACTCCTGAATTAATCCTCGTTAACTGTAAAATAACCGAATTATAGTGGTATTTTTGGTAAAATAATATAGAGTATACTAATATATATGTTAAGACACAAGAGACGATCATATTAGAAAACCAACTAGTCAAGTTCATCTTTTCTTAATTGGTATCACGACTCGTCTCCCTTTTCAGTTTTTCTTTTGGAAAATTTTCCGTCATTGCTAGAGCCACACCGACCATACATGCTAGAGTACTTCTTTCTCACATACAAGGCTACAAATATGACTTCTGTTACGTTATTACATATTGTATTTCTTTTTCGTTGTTTATGGTTGGTTATCCATTCACTATTTCTATCTAGAATTGAATAGTAGACTTGGAAACCTATTTGATTGTAAATTTATCTATAGTCATCTAGAATTGAATTGTCTAAGAATATTGGCCCTGTTTGGCAACGCTGTTACCGTTGCGGTTGCGGCTGCTGTTTGCTATTGCGGTTTCTTATTACGGTTTGTTGTTGCTATTATTAGCTTATTTGTAATTAGTGTTTGGTAAAATATAATTCACGGTTGCGGTTTGAGATGTAAATTACAAAAATGGACATGCTTTAAATAAATTATTAAATCAATAATAATAATAATAATAAGAAAAATTTTAAACATAATAATTAAACATAACGGAATTCAATTTAAAAAATAACAACTTTTATTTTATCATAAAAAAATATTCAAAGAAAAAAATAAAAATAACCTAAATTGTTCAAAGTATTAACTTTTATTTTATTAGTCATTTCGTGCTTTCCATAGATTCAAAGCAATTTGTTCTCTTAAAGCGATCATTTGAGTTGCTCCATCCTGCCCATAATTTTCATTTGAATCAACATCATCTAAATTGTGCGATGGCTATTGTGGAGCCAAATTGGGATATTTGTCTAAATGAGCAAAAGCTGGGTTTGACGATGCTTTTTTTCGAATGTAATTATGAAGTGTCATTGATGCAACTACAATATTTCTTAGGTTGGCTTGGTTTGTTACCTATAAATAACATGAAACACATATATACATATAATATCTTAAAAAAGTTACAAAAAATAATTCAGTGAATTCGGAATAAAATTAAAACTCAAATAGAAAAAAATAGCAATAGTAGCATACTAGGTTTCATGATTAGTAGCAACAATCAAGGTTTCGCAATAATTCTCTATGGCTTACTTGCTTCAAATATTCTGTAAGTTAATTAAATAAAGGATGAGGTTATTATATAGACTTAATTAATGTGCATAAGATAAATTCAAATAATAAATAAAAACTAATTGAGCTGGGATAAATAAAATTTAAACAACAAATATGTACGTTGGTTATTAGAATTTTTTTTTAATTATTAGACACTTTGAAAAAATAAAATTCAAACCTCAAAAAGAATCCATAAAAGTTGATTTTTTTATGAGGTTTGGAAAGTTAGATAATTTCCTAAGAAAAAAGTACTCAACATTTATTTAAAATTTTACCAAACACATATTTTATCTCCTTTTGCTCTTTGAAAAGGAAAAATGACCTATTTTTGTAGTTACCAAACATGGCCATTATCTTTGGAATTAGGGTGAGGATTTCCCTCAAACCCAACCGCACAATCTCCAATGCATCAAATGGGGAATCCCCGAAACCGTCCTTAAAAGTATTGGGTGCGAGGGGTGGGTTGGTACCAATAGCTCTTGCCCTACCGTGTTGACATTCCTAGTAAAAAGGAATTTTGCATAATTTTGGGAGTAGAAAAACATGAAGAAACATAATAAAATGACCAACTAGTGAACTCAATTCCACATCATTCAGATACAAACATCTTTTAACCCTTTCATTGAATCTTTCTTCAATGTAGCAGATAATACATGGCCGTTAAACTTTAGATCAATCACATAAATACAATTAATGTTGGACAATGTAGTTACACATGGGATTAGGAAACTGAAAACTCATGTTGAACACTTGAATTATATTGATATGGGATTAATAGGATATAGGGAAAAGGTGTGTCATAGTGAATATACATAACTTCCATACTAGAAATATAATATAGGGAAAAGAATATACATAGCAAAGAAAACAACACTAGAGAAGAATATTTCATAATAAGGTTTCCGACTATATAGGAATACATAACTATATAGGAAGACTCGGATACCCTCCCTCAAGTTGAGCATAGAGAAGAACAAATGCTCAGCTTGTGCCTAAATCGAAGAAAATGATCACAAACGAAAAAAGGAACTACACTCATATCACGAGAAGCTATCATTGTTGATGAAATGATAACTTGTCGGTATGATCTTAGATTGATTTGTTGTTCAATAGTAAACAATATATAATCAAACCGAATAGACTCAAGTACCTTCCATAACACATTATCAATGTGTCATATTTTTCACCAAGACCCATTACAATTGCATCAACAAAATCATATTCACACACATGTTCCCTAAAATACCCAATTTCTTAAACATACACAGGTCAATGAGACTGGGACCGGAATAACCATTGACAAAACACTAAAATAGCTTATGGGATTGACAACAACCAACATTGACTAAACACTTAAAAACCCTTGTCAATGGGATTAACAACAACCGAAATTAACGACACACTCGAATACCCTGGACAATGGAACTGACATCGACTGATATCGACAAAATTGACATCCTTAATATGTCTCCAGAATTAATCATAGAACTTAATGAAGTAAAAATAAATTACATCGGCTCAGTTACAAAACACAAAAACTCAAAATGCTCAAATTAGAGAAAAAGAGGCTCTTTACAAAAGTAGAAAAAAAGAACGAGAAAAAAAGATGAGAAATCCTGTAGGCCTGTAGAGTGTTGGACTTAATAGCTTGAGTAAGCATATAAGTGGAGTTGAGCTCATCTATCACAAAACTAATTAGCTTGTGTTAAATTTCAATCTACTCTACTTATATACTACTCTAAATTCTTTGTTAATTCCATGTGAGATTCTCCACATCTCCAACACTCTTCCTCAAGTGCAACTAAGCCTAGACCAGTTACCACTTGTCAACATTAATTCCTCGGTCTATCTTATTTGAGGCACGAAGACATCAACCGGTCTAGTCTTTCCGGTAACTCAAACTCCACCAAGAATTTAATATGAATCCGGGATGTTTCCGGCTGTTAAGTCTTCTTCCCGCTTTGATATCATGAAAATTCATGTTGGGCACTTGAATTATATTGATATGAGGTATTCCTATTAGAAACATGGTCGAGTAAAGTTGTTGTGTGTGATGTGTATGAGTACTGACGGTCATTCAGTTGGTAAACCGGTCTTGGTATCGGGTATAGTCCGAGTTTAATTTTTATGAAATCGGTGATACTACTCTATACATACATACATCTATACTTGTGTAAGAATTCTACATAGTGAGTGTTGACAGGAATGCAGCTAGAAATTACTTGGTGGTTGCATTTCTTGACTTATGAAATATACATATATAATTGACCTTTGAACATTCAAACTGGTGGTGAGTGGCTGGGCGCTAGGCTGGCACATTGTCTCGCCACCAGTGTTATTGAAACCGTACCGTACCGACCGGTTCAACCGGTAAAACCGGGTACCAGCCGGGTATACTATCGATTTGAAGTACTTTACCGGTTTTGAAGAAAACCGCATCTTACAGGTAAAATACCGGTCAAACCACTAAACCGGTATTTAAAAAAAATTTCAAACTTTAATTTAAAAGCTTCCCGTTCAAGTTCTTTGCTTTTATAGCTACATTTCCTTTCAAAATCAAAATAAAAAAAAGTAAAATCCTAAAATTGATAAAGATTTGTTAGAATTAAAATTTGAAAATTTGTTAAGGATATTTATTATTTAAATACTACATTATTTTAAAAAAAATTCATTAATCCAGTATTATCACCGGTAATACCGGTCATACCACGTACCATTAGCTTCACCGGTATTGTGTCCGGTACGGTATTGATAACATTGCTCGCCACCATATACAAAATAATAATTTCTGCCGGTAAGAATTAGGGGTTTTTAAAGATGATTTGGGTGGGTACCTTGACAAGCATTTTGGTGGATTCAAAATATTATAATTTAAATTTCAACACACGATTAATTACATGTTGAAAAACTCAATAAAATATTAAATTCATAAGTAATACACATGACATTTTGTATGAAATGTAATTTTCCATATATAATTATAGCACTCTTCACGTAATTTTATAAAACTCGGACTAAGAGGGAGTAAAAATTGTTATAAATGTGTTCCACTATTGCTTTGGAGCACCATATTTGTTTTTATAGAAGATTTTTTAAAAGAAGAGTTTAGATTACTTCTCTGTCTACATGATTTGAAAGGGAATGAATTCTCATTCTTCTTTCAAATCATCGGTTTTTTTTTTCATTATTCAATTCGGCTTTTTATAAATATTTCCAATTTTTTACACCCAAAAAAGTGTTAGTATTTTAGTATAATTGGATTGACTGGTGATCAATGCGATCGTGATGTTCATCGAACAAGTTAGGAGAGTACGGAGTGCACACTTGTTCGAGTACGGTTACGATTTGGGGGGTCCGGGTGCAGCACCCCTGGATGTGGGGTCCAAGGGGAGGCAGCCCCTGGAGGGCTCGAGGGGCGGCAGCTCCTGGCAGGGTCCTGGAAAATTCATCAGAAAAATGAATTTTTGGACCGAAACAGTGTGTCAATTGGACACAACTGAAACCCAAAAAAACATGTCCTTTAGACATGACAGCTACTCGAAACAACATGTCTATTGACATTTTGGTTATATATATCAACAAAAATGAAATTGGTTAACACACAGAAAAATTCGGTTGTATTTTTCACAGCAAACATCAAATTCTAGTTCTTGAAATATTTTCTGATTTTATCCGATTGAAAGTTTGGTGAACCGACTAAATAAATTTCAATCTGAAAATATTATTCGAGACTTCAGAATTATCCAGGAGATTCCCCAGATTCCAACAAAAAGGATAAAAAATTAAAATTTTAGAAAATTACATGAGAAAAATTAAAATACCAAGTATCAAAATTATATTTTCGTTATTATTATTATTATTATTAGTTTATGTAGTATTTAAGTGTGATTAGATTGAATAGTTAACCAATGTGATCGTATATTTCATCGAACAAGTTGGGAGAGTGCGGAATGCATACTTGTTCGGGTTATATCACGATATTTGGATTTCAAGGATCCGGGAGCAGCATCCCCAATAGAGGGGTCCAAAGGCTACAGTACCTGACGGGGTCTAAAGGGCAACGCCTCTTGCTAGGGTCAAGCTAAAATGGTTCAAAGGTCGATTTTATTGTCAACGTTGCGAAAACTCGCTCCGTTTTTCATGAAGCTGATTTTCATGAAAACATTGACGTCAATAACATGATTTTACCATAAAACTCATGCATCGATGTTTTCACGAAAATCGACTTCTCAGAGAACAAAACGAGTGTTCGGAACGTTAACCTTAAAATTAACATTTGGACCAGTTTAGAGTGCTATAATCATGATTTGACATAAAACGCATGCATGCGTCAATGTTTTCATGAAATCAGCTTCTTGGAGAACAAAGCGATTTTTCGCATCGTTGACCTTAAAATAAACATTTGGACTCTTTTGTGGTATGAAAATAATGATTTGATTATGAAACGCATAGTCATTGTTATCACAAAAATCAACTTCCTAGAAAAATGAAGTGAGTTTTCGCATCGTTGACCTTAAAATCAACCTTTGGTACATTTATGGTGTGATAATCATGATTTGACCATAAAATGCACACGTCGATGTTTTAACAAACATCGACTTCTCAGAGAACGAAGCGAGTGTTTACAACGTTGATCGTAAAATCGACCTTTAAACCACTTTAGAGTGTGATATTCATGATTTGATCATAATACGCATGCGTCAATGTTTTCACGAAAATCAGCCTCCTGGAGAACGAAGCGAGTTTTCGCAACATTGACTTTATAATCGATCTATAGATCATTTTAAGGTATGATAATCATGATTTGACCATGAAATGCATGCATCAATGTTTTCACGAAAATCAGCTTCCTGGAAAACTAAGCGAGATTTCGCAATGTTGACCTCAAAATCGACATTTGGACCATTTTATGGTGTGAAAAAATATGATTTGACCATAAATCGCATGCGTCAATGTTTTCACGAAAATCGACTTCACAGAAAACGAATCGAGTTTTCGCAATGTTGACCTTAAAATCGACCTTTCGCAATAGAAAAACTTTTATTTTAACCTCGGAAAAGTCATAATTTTAGACACCACGTTACCCGTGTCGCACTCGCGACATAGGCTGCACTAGTGACTTGTGTTCTCCTGAGAAACAAAAAGTTTGGAATGTAAAGTCACGATCGAGATAACTAAATGCGATTGCGACATGCTATATAGTTTTCCAGTACTTTAATTATGTTAACGGTTATTTGCGGTGTTTAACTTCAGTCAGACGAAAATTACAGTAAAATAAGTTATTTTTTTATGGTTGTTTGTATTTTCTTGGGAGTATATAACCGTGCATTGGTAAGACAAACTTGAGAGAGTTCATAATAGGGTTCAAAATATTCACAATAGATTTTCCATTCCAAGTTCTTGATTCTCTGATTTTATCTGATTGAGAATTTTGGTGAAACCGTCAAATAAGTTGCAATATGAAAGTGTTTGTCATGATTTCAGATATATCCAGTATTCCCCAACAATTTGTCCTTAGTTTTAATATGAAGTTGCAATGAACTTCCAGTTTTCTTATCCATCAATTCTTCCTCCTTGAACGATAATATTTTTGTTGGCTTTTTTTGTTAGCTTTGACTATTTAAAAAACGAGGCTTCTAGAGACAAATCTGACAATTTTATCTCCTCTACCAAACAATAGCTTATACTTTTTTTTAGTTGCAACTTGAAATAGAAAACCATCTGGTTGTGCTTGTGTTGATGACTTGCAGTTTATTCATAGCTAAGCTACTGATTAATCTTTTCAGGTAATTTCTGCTAATTTACCCCATTTTATTTGTTTTTGGCACCAGTTGTGACTTGTTTTGACAGAATTAGAGAGGCCTGATTGCATGGGGTCCAAGTTTTATGAAACCAGGTACAACCAATTTTATATATTTTAAAAAAATAACAACAGGAATTCATTTGAATAAAAGTTAATCCACTTTCACTATGCCGCACTGCATTGGCATCCAGATCGATACACTCTAACACAACACGCAGTCCCTCATCGGGTAGTACCCAGCAAGTACAAGGCATGCAGGAAGTTCATTTGTAATTCAAAAGCTTTTTCAGAAACTTAATGTCATCTATGCTGACTGGATTTAAGGTTAGGTTGGTGAATTTAGTGGATGACTCAGGTATACTTCCATGTGATATTTGCAACTTCTAATTTTATCTCTCTTTCAGTTTTTCACACGATTTAACATTTTAATCTAGGTGTTAAGGAGGGTGATAGAAATTCGAGTTTCTTTCATAGGGTTTCGAATGTTCGAAGATCGATGGGGGGAATTCATTCAATGGGACAGCAGAGTAGTGGTCGACAAAAATCTGATAGATTCGGTGATTCCTAAGCTTGTTTCTGATGAGGAGAATGATAGTTTGGTTGCGTTCCCTACAGATGATCTCGTTAAGGATGTCATCTTTCGAATGGACGGCCAAAGTGCTCCTGGTTCGGATGGTTTTACGGGAGTCTTCTTTCAAAAGTATTGGGCCATTGTGGGAGGTGATGTGTGTAAGGTGGTCAAAAATTTTTTCGAAACGGGATTTATGTTGCCTGGTTTGAATTCTAGCATTATGGTCTTGTTACCTAAGGTTGAGGGGGCGATTAGAATTGAGGATTTTCGACCAATCGCTATGTCCAATTTTATTTTCAAAATTAGAACGAAAATATTGGCTAATCGATTGGGTCAGATTGCTGGCCGCATTGTTTCTCAAAACCAGTATGGTTTTATTCATGGGCGAAACATTCATGACTGCATTACAGTTGCTTCTGAAGGTGTTAATATGCTTCGCAAGAAGTGTCATGGAGGTAATATGGCCATGAAGATTGATATAAAAAAGGCTTTTGATTCTTTGGATTGGGATTTCTTAATGGCAGTTATGGATTCGTTTGGGTTCTCAGGACGGTTTATCTCCTGGATCCGTGGCATTCTTCAGTCTGCTAGGTTGTCGATCATGACTCCGGCTGGTTCTCGTGGGTTTTTCTCTTGTTCTCGTGGGGTTCGTCAAGGGGATCCCTTATCACCTCTGTTATTTGGGATCGGTGAAGATTCTTGAGTAGATTGTTGACTAAGCTGGTGGATTCGCAGGTCTTCAAGGGTATGACTTACACGCCTAATGTGACCTTCCCTTCTCACATGCTTTACACGGACGATATTTTGATTTTTGGGACAGCAAGCGTGTCCAATATGGCGGTCATTAGAGACACGTTTGAGCAATATGGTAAGGTCTCGGGTCAAAGAGTTAATTGGGACAAATCTCGTATATATCTTGGTGCTTCGGTTAGTGATGTCAGAGCTGGTCGCTTGGCTTCTATTACGGGTATTAAACGTGGGGAGTTTCCATTCAATTATCTTGGGGTAACACTGTTTTGGGGTGCTCCTAAATCTCGACATTTAAAGCCTCTGCTGCACAAAACTTTGAACAGATTTGCGGGCTGGATGGGTAACTGTCTTTCAATGGCTGGCAGATATACCTTAGTTGAGATGGTGATTTATGGCACTCTATTACATTCTTTCTCGGTTTATAAATGGCCAGCCTCGCTGATTGGTGCTCTTGAGACGGCTATTCGAAACTTCATCTGGTCGGGATCGGTGGGTAAAAGGAAGCTAGTTGCTACTTCTTGGGAGGTTTGCACTAAGCCTAAAAAGGCAGGTGGTCTTGGGCTCAAGCGTGTTGGGGATGTCAATACTTCTCTTTTGGTGAAATTCGCTTGGAATCTTATTGCTAATAAGGATTTCTATTATACTCTTCACGGAAACGATTTATTAAGAATGATATAGCTCAAACTTGGATCGTTAACTCTAGTGTTTGGTGCTCCATTCGGTCAGTTTATAGCTTGGTTCGTGCTCATATTCAATGGTTTATTGGCCGTGAAACGAAGCTGACTTTTTGGAATTCTAATTGGATTTTACCTACGCTTTCGGAGCAACTTCAGCTTAGTCGACAGGAGAGCCTGAAGAGGTCTGACATGGTGGCAGATTACATTCACGAGGATGGGTGGACTAATTTACCGTTGTTACTTGATCAGACTATCTCGGATAGAGTGAGAGCCTGCACTAAATCAATGGAGGCTGAGGATCTTTGTGTATGGCGTCCCTCTACTAATGGTGTTTTGACGGCTAATCTTTTCTACAAATGGCTGCAAGGAGAGAGGCCTCATGATTCTATTTTGAAGTTCATTTGGCATCCTACCATCGCTCCTTCTTACTCTGTTATTTGTTGGAAGGTAATTAGAGGCTGCATCTCAATGCATGATGCTTTACAACTAAGAGGTATTAATATAGTTTCAGTTTGCACTCTATGTCACTCGAGTTTCGAATCGCGGGATCATCTTTTTGTGAGCTATTTTTTTACCAAACAGCTTTGGGATAGTGTCCAATCCCTCTTTGGCAGGCGCATAGACTGTTCAGCTGACATTCGAACCTTAATTTTATCAGCTTTAGCGCACAATTTCAGCCCTCAAATCAGAATTCTATGGGTTTCGGCTTTGGTAGATGTCATTTGGATCGTTTGGAGTCTTCGGTGCAAAGCCGTCTTTGACAATGAGAAGCCTTCCATTCATTATGCTTTGCGTCTTCTTTGGGCTGTAATTCATTAGGCTGACAGCATTGGTTTGGGGTTTACTCGAAACTCTACGATGGAGCTTAACATGTTGAGGTGTTTGGAGCTGCATCCCAGACGGCCTAAAGCTCCTAAAGTCACGCCAGTTAAATGGATCCCTACCCCTCCGAATTGGATCAAGGTCAATACAGATGCGTCCTCTGCTGGATCCCCATGTACTTCAGGGTGTGGTGGTATTTTTCGGGACCACCAAGGCAAGGCAATTTTTTATTTTTCTTTTCCTATGGATACAACATTTTCTTTTATTGCAGAATTAAAAGCAGCGATCCATGCGGTTAATGTTGCTATTACAAATGGATGGTGTAATCTTTGGTTGGAGAGTGATTCGAGCTACGTTGTTGGAGCTTTTCGGACTCGGAGTTTTCAAGTACCTTGGATTCTTCGTGATGAGTGGCGCAAATGTTTAAATTCTTTGGAGGGTTGCAACTTCCTAGTAACGCACATTTACAGAGAAGGGAATGGGGTAGCGGATGGTTTAGAAAATTTTGGGAGGCTCTCAACTGATGCTGTTACAAGGAGCAGTGTTCCGGAATTCTGCAGTTTTTTCATGATTTGAGTGGCCGAAGCTTGTTTCGGTTCACTTAGTTTGTTTTTCTTTTTGACGTTGGTTTGTTACTCTTTTTCTTTTTATTTTTTCAATAAAGAGGGGGGTTGTTAGTAGTGGGGAAGGGCGGGTCCCCCATGGTGTTGGTTCCTTGGCCTGCCTTCGGGTGTGGGCGGTAAGCGTTGCTTTCACTGAGGGACTAATGTCACCCTCGCTTCTTTCTACCTGATCCTAATCTTATTTAAAAAAAACATTTTAATCTAGGTGTGCAATGTGTCACTTTGTTTCTTTCTGAATGCTGGAACCAGGGGCGGACCCATGTACAACTAGGGATGGCAATGAGCTGGATCTGGATCTGATCTGGACCCATATTTCCATCATTTCAAGGCTGATACAAGTACCATGTACCTTGGGCCTACCTTGAAATGATGGAAATATGGATCCAAATGAAATCCAGATCCGGCCCATTGCCATTCCTATGTACAACAATACAGAAGTCCTGACCCCTCTTAATGTCTCACTTTTGTTACTTTTATATATACACATATATGTATATATATGATATATACATATGTATATGTACATATACATGTGTGTGTGCACATATGCTGCTCATAATAACAAAGAAAAATGTTGGTAGAGATGGCAAGAGTTGTAGTTTGGCCCTCGCAAGTCTTGGGTTGACCCATGCCAACAACAATTCTTTTTTCTACATATTTTCCTCTCTCAAGTTTTAATTCTAACAATTAGTCTAATATAATATATTTTACTTTTTGTTGTCTCTATCCTTCACTTATAATCTTCTTTATTTTCTGTTGATGTTAGTTTTAAATTTTTAAGAAAATACTTGAAATTAAATTTGGGTAAATAAAATAAAACTATAATTGAAGAAGATTAGTTTGATTCAAGTTTTATTTTAACAGTTAGTCTACTATAATTTTCTTTATTTGTTGTTGTCTGTATCCGTTCACTTATAATCTTCTTTTATGTGTTAGATGGGTGACTTTACATTCCAAACTTATAGATGGTGCTAGCAACATGAGAGGTGAATTTAATGGCTTGAAAAGTTTAATCGTGAGAGAAATTAATTCTGCTTATTATATTTATTGTTTTGCCCATCAATTGCAGTTGACACCTGTAATTGTTACGAAGAAACATTTAGTCATATGTAATTTCATTGATGTAGTCGGTCGTTTATTGAATGTGATTGGAGCTTCTTGTAAGCGTCGGGATAAGCTTAGAGAACAACAAATGATCAAGGTAATTGAATTTCTAAATAATGGTGACTTAGAGACAGGTCAAGGATTGAACCAAGAATTGAGTATTAAAAGACACGGTAACACTTGTTGGGGATCTCATTACACTTCACTCTTGAATATAGTGGCCATGTATTCTTCAATTATAGACGTGCTAGAAGATATTGAGAGTAATGGAAATCTTGATGATAAAAAAGCTGAAGCACATCACCTTTTGTTACAAATTAAGTCATTTGATTTCATTTTTTGTACACATTTGATGGTGGAATTTTTGGGGACTACACATGAATTGAACTTGGCTTTGCAGAAAAAGGATCAAGAGATTGTAAATGATATGCCACTTGGCAAAAGTGGTAAGGAGAGGTTGCAAGAAATGAGAGATGGAGGATGTGAAAATTTAATGGAAAGTGTTTCAACATTTTGCAATAACATGGAGATTAAAGTTCCAAGTATGGAAGATGTTTATGTTAGATGAACTCGTAGCAAAGCTACACAGGTTAGCAATTTACACTATTATCAAGTTGATTTGTTTTATATGGTCATTGATATGCAACTTCAGGAGCTTAATAATTGTTTTAATGAAGTAAATACAGAATTACTTCTTTGCATTACTTGCTTGAGTCCACAAAATTCTTTTGTTGCATTTGACAAAGAAAAGTTACTTAAGATTACCTAATTTTATCTAAATGAGTTCTCTACCACTGAACTAATGACATTAAAAAAATCAACTTGATAATTATATTGCTAATGTTCGAGGTGATGAAAAGTTTGTTGATTTGAAAGGAATAGGCGATCTCTCAAGAAGGATGGTGGAAACAAAAAACATAATATTTTTCCACTCTTGCACCTACTACTGAAGATGGCCTTAATTCTACCGGTAGCAACTGCAACTGTGGAGCGAGCATTTTCAGCAATGAAATTGATAAATGATTTGAGGAATAAAATGTGTGATCAATGGTTGAACGATTGTTTGGTAACATATATTGAAAAAGATGTATTTGATAGTATTAGCAATGAATGTACTATTTTCAAAATATGAAAGTCTGAGGAGGAAAATTATGTATGATTTATTTGTGTTGGTAGCAATGTATTGAATATTTTTATTGATTTATGTATTAGTACAATTGAACCCCATAGCAAAAATATCCTAGATTCGCCACTGCCGGCTAGACATGAACCTAATTTCACTATTTTTAATTCAATTGGTTCAATCTGAACTTTACATAGTTAGATTTGGTGTTGTGTTTTTACCTTAACTTCAGTTTAATTGGATATATAAAACGAACTGAGTTTTGAACACCCCTATTTCCCAAGTATATATTCCCACTTCGGCGACTGCATTAGAAATGCGCATGGAAACAAGTTTTATGAAACTAAAAACATATAATATTAATAGAATTCATATTTTTATTTTTATGCATGACCATACCAACAACAAGAATTTATTTTAAAAAGGTTAATCCACTTCCACTAGTTTTAGTTTAACACATTTAGAAATTGTTTCTTGAAAAATCATCTTCCCAATGGCAATGGTCATTCTTCCTCTCTTCAATTAAAGCAAGTAACCATTCCTTAAACTCAATTATTCATTCATCAAACTTCATTTTGCATATTTTACAGTGTTTTTACTTTAATTTATTCCCCATTATTCATTCCTTATATTAGATTCCCTTAAAATAATATTATTTTATTATTATTGTGTTAATTTTTTACATCATATCGATTTCCCATTTAAATATTAACCTAAATACTAATAAAATAAGGGGATGTTTCTTAAAACTTCTCCTTTTCAACTTTTAATTTAAAAGTGTCTTTTAAAGAGATTTTAACTCATAATTCAGATAATAAAGTGTTTCTGATAACTTTTTTTAAACTTAAAAGTTAAAAATAAGATAGAAGTTAAAAGTAAATCAGACTTAAACTTTTTAAAAAAATTACTTATAAGATATAAGTGACTTTTTAGAAGATTTGAGAAACACCTCCTAATTGAAATAAATCAAAAAAATAATATAAGAAATATTAATATAATATTCATTCTCCAAAATATGGGGAACCCCATTTTGGGGTAGGGGTGTTTATCAGTTGGTTCGGTTGAATAATCGAACTGAACTAATTACGCCGAAAACAAAACACCTCAAAAGATTGGAACCGAGACTGAACCAACATAAAAAAAGTCATCGAAACGAACTAAATAATTCGATTCGGTTGGTTCAATTCATTTAACCGAGCTATAACATGTGATTGTTTTTATTTATATTTTTGAAATTTCATGTTCTTACGTCCATAAATTGAAATTTTATATATAAGTGGAAGCTTTTTAGTAAACAAGAAGTTCGAGTTTCCAAATGGCTCAAGCCCTTCTCCATCGTCTGATATTTTACATATTCGTCTACTGCTGCTTATCTCTTCAATTCTAACACAATTTTTTCCATAAGCATTTTGAACTAGAATAACCCATGCCATGATGTCCAACAAACTTGAACATTTACCAAAAGTTATTTCTTAGAGTTGTTCGAAACTTCTCTCCTTTATGAGCTAGACGCCATGCAGCTCTTTCAAATGCTCAACCTGATGGACTTCCAACGTACAAGATTTTTCATTGTCGCTAGCTACTTGTGAAATATTAAGTGATTTGGTTCCCCAAAAGATCTCAACCGATAGAAATTGAATAGGATTTTACAATTTACGACTGCTGAAAAGTTTACCAAGAGCATGGACATAAGTAATGGTGATTCTTAGTACTTTCAAATGCTCCAAAAGAAATATCGGATCTGTTAGAATCTGGAGAATTTCCTGGATAATTCTTAAATCGCGAATAACACTTTCAGATTGAAATTTATTTGGTCGGTTCACCAAACTTTCAATCGGATAAAATCAGAAAGTATGTCAAGAACTAGAATTAGATGTTTGCTGTGAAAAATACAACCGAATTTTTCTGTGTGTTGACAAATTTCGTTTCTGGTGATATAAATAACCAAAAGGTCAATAGATATGTTGTTTCAAGTAGCTGCCATGTCTAAAAGACATGTTATTTCGGGTTTCAGTTGTGTCCAATCGACACACTGTTTCGGTCCAAAAAATTCATTTTTCTGATGAATTTTCAAAGGATGCGTTTATTCAGGAATAAAAAATTTTCGAGCTAGCCCAAGGCGCTGCCCCAGGACCCCGCTAGGGGCTGCCAGCGCTACCCCTAGACCCCGCCAGGGGCTGCCGCCCCTTGGCCCCCGGACCCCCCAAATCGTAACCGTACTCGAACAAGTGTGCACTACGCACTCTCCTAACTTGTTCGATGAAACGTCACGATCGCATTGATCAAACCAGTCAATCCAATTACACTAAAATACTAACGGGATCTATATCCTAATTATGTGTAGCAGACATGATATTAGCTTCTTTTTCCTCCACAGAAAATCCACAAAGAAACATTTTCAGAACTTGTAAAGACGACAAACTAGATACCAATTCTTTAGGAATCAAGCGAAGATGTTCAATATATTCCAGATCCAAACACTTCAAGTTAACCAGCCTTTTCTCAATAAAAAAAAATTAACCAGATTTTTCATCTTAATTGGCAAGTAATCTATCATGTATGTGACAAAAGCATTTGACAGTCTCACACTACAAAAAGATAAAAATGCTAAATAGCATCGACAAATAGCATCGACACTATTTTCGTCTCTATTAGCGACAACATTGCATGAATTTTGCATATAGACGAAGTTGAAAATTTTAGAAAAATTCCATGCCCGAGGAGGGAAAAGTCGCGCCCATATTGTTTTTGCTTATAAGTTTTTAATTAAAATGTTGTTTTAATTATAATTTCTACGCTCCTTTGACCCTTCTTCAAACACTCTATATATCTTCTTCTCTTTGCTTTCTCTCTAACCCTAAAAAGGAGACAGCCATTTTCACCTTATTTGCTTGGGTGCTTTTTTCTCTTTTCTTGTTTTTCTATTCAATCTTCTTAATTGACATGTTCTCATTTTGCTTCATTTCCCTTTATATTATATTTCACTTTTCTTTTACTCTCCATTCATTTGTTGTAGGTGACTCTAACTCATATTTGTACCAAGATGAAATATGAATTTTGTTTGATTTTAGTCCTTTGTTCAGCAACTTGTGGTTAGCTTCTTAAGTTTGGCTTCAAATTTTCATGTTTAACCCAATTTTCTCTTAGATGAACAAAAAGAAATACAATACCTTGTGAGTGTCAAGTCTTTGTTTTTTTATCTTTAATATCTTATTCATTGGATAAGAAGCAAATGGTATAACAATAAGAAATTACACTAGCACATGTATAGCATACTTAAAACAAGGATTTTTATGTCAACCAATTGGGTTTAGATTCTTCTATCATTGTGAATTTTCCAGTGCTACTCTATCTTGAAGAAGAGGCTGATTCAAAGAGGTGCAGTTATTCAAGTTCTGTCAACCAGGGGTCTGGTAAAGTTGTATTTCAATATAACTAGCCTGTTTTTATGTACGGATAAGCGTTTATTCAAAAAGTATGTTAAATATCCTTATTTGGAAAAGCTGTGCAAGGAGAAGTTACAAGGACAACTTTCTATGGATGAAGATAGGAAATGAATTGGATGCATTAGTTTCGAATTGATTTGATGATACGGAATTTAGTAAATGAGTTGTACATGAAGATAGCTACGAATTCAAGTTAATAAGTTAACTGCAACATCATGTTTTGTGTTGATATATGTTCACTTTATGGCCGTAGTTGAATGAAGTTAAAGTACGAGCTCAACAAGATAAGTCATAGATAGCTATCTAACAGAGAAAGCTAATGTTTAGCTTTTGTTTATTCCATTTTAGTTAAAAAAATAGACCTTTCTTATGCTCGAAACTTGAATTCCCAACTTTCAGTTCGTGAATGTTGTCAAAATGAGCTACAACAAACCTAACGGATGTTTATGTAAAACTGTGAATGTCAAAATGATATCTGCAAATAAGTTTGTTATGTTTGGTTCATTGTGTTCATTTTACTATCTATAGCTTTTTTGTTTTGTAAGAGAAGTTGACAAGTTTGGTGTTCCATTATATGGACTAAATATTTTGACATGTGTTCTATCTTAATCTATACAATAAAATACTGAATTTCAATTTGGATTTGGTTTCTCTTTATAGTATGAAATTACAAGTAACATTAAAGTATAGGATCCCTATTCGTATAAGACCATGAGCTTCAATTTTGTTTACTCGGGGATGAAGAATATCAACAATTCAGGGATAAAAAAAAAAGCAAAATCACTATGGAGCATAGGAGAAGTCTTGTAAGTTCTATTAGTCTGTTTCTAATATCTTAGTTCTTGGAGCATGGAGCATAGCAAAAGCAGTTAATGTTAGTTATAATCAGCTTAAGTTTGCATTAGTCATCTACATGTTTATGATTAATTAGTTACAAGTTATATTATGCTCCTTAGGACCGTATGATGACTATATGTTATCAGCGTGAAGAGAATTCTCAAAGCATAAATGATAATGAAATCTTCTCAGAGACCACAACTGGAAAGAGGAGTGACTTTGTCTATGGTCTTGGAGCAGTTGAATTTTGCATCACTCCATTTAAGATACTCTAACTAGACATGGTCACGGTTCCTGAACCGTCGAAACTGGTTCATAGTTTTCATGAACCTTAACCTAAACCTAATATAGGGTGGAACCACCGGTTCCGGTTTCGGTTCGGAACCGCCGGTTCCGGTTCAGGTTTAAACAAGGTTTTGACCCGGTTCAGGTACGGTTCCGGTTCCGGTTTAAACCTTAATATAGGTTAGGTATTTAATTTTATACATTTGAATTTTAATTAATGTTAATTTTAAACATTTGGATTTTGATTCATGTTGACATTATTATATGTTACAAGAGAATATATTGTTTTAAATATGTAAAAAAACATATGTTTCTTGTTATAAATCATTACAAATATCAAACTTCATACATTAAGCTACTAATTTATTACTTGTACAATGATACAACTTCATTTAAAAAAATTTAATCTAATGAAAGTCAGAATTACTACTCGTAATATATATATGTGTGTGTGTGTGTTAAATTAGCCTGGAACGTGATTCCACGCACTAACTTGCTGATTGAAGTTTACTTCAATACTCCTCTTCCTCGTGGTCTGAAGGTTTCTACAAAACAACCAACGTCGCTATGGGGGACTAACCGTGTGACCGGTGTAGCCTCTCCGATGCTTAAGTTAGATTGGATTTAAGAGAGGAGGCAGCGAGTATTTTATGTTTTTAGAATACGTACCTTTGCGTGGTGACCCGAATGGTCCTTTTATACTCATTGAACGTCCCAGAGTCTGATCCAAAGTGTGAATCATCTAGAGTTCTAGTTTGAATGGATCTTTATCTTGTTGACAGGATGAAGTTTATCTGAAGTGAGAGTTCCAATTATGGAGGTTCCTTTGAGGACTCAGAGTTTTAATTGAACTCTTTGCTGGGGTCGGTCTAGGCGGACAAGCCGACTCAGCTTGGTAGCCACCTGGACATTTCTCTGAGATCGGGAAGACTTGGTTTCTTCCAAATTTAGGGCGAATACAGTCCGCCTGGATGATTACCGAGGCTTTACTCTCAGGCGGATGGGATCCGCCTGGATTGGCAGGAACATTCCTAGCCTTATTGTAATATTTTTCCCTGCTTCAGGCGAATGTAGTCCGCCTGGCACTTTTGCGCGGCATGCACGCGCCTGTCATTATTTAACTATGTTAACAGAAGTCCCCCCATCAGTGTGAGGGCTTCTTTAGGAGCTTATGTTTGGGATCCGCCTGGTTCAGTCAAATTTATCAACAGGGAAACGTGTCTAGGGCATACGTGTCTTGAGCGCCAAGATGAAAAGTTCACGTCTTTTCAAATTTTAAATGTGAGGTAGATAGCGTACCACGTATCCTTCATGGGGAAAACGTCCCCTCATATGCCCTTTCAGCTCTATATAAGGGTTCTATTATCTCTTTTTACCATTTCTGCAAAATTTCTTTCCTTCTTCTTATTCCAGCGATCTGCTTTGCGCGTTCTGCTTTGTGCGTTCATCTCCAACCTTACCTCCAGCTTCATCTTCAACTCTAATCATCTTTACAAGTAAGTCTTCAAAACTTTCTTTCTTATTTATCACAATTACTCTGCAGAATTAGCATGGTTTTTGCTCTTCATTTTTACGTTATTTGGGTTCTGTGATGAACACTTGTTGCATGTGTGTTTGATGTTGATGACGATCGGATGTGTAGAGAACCAATTTTGATGTTGATACATTTCCAAGCATGTGCTTTAGCTAAAATCGGCCATATGCATTTCCCAGAACTGTTCATATGATTTTTTCCAGAATTGCCTTTACTTATGTTGTTTGATCTAAGGAATCAGTTTGTTGAAGTTAAATGATGTTTGTGCTCCAACTTAGTGTTAGATCCTAGATACCAACATAGGTAACCGAAATGTTGTTTGTGCCGCCTTGAACTGACTAGAGACCCTTTAGGATTTTTCTAACTGATTAAGATTTTAATAGGTGACAATGACCGATTCCGCCTCCTCCAGTAGTAGCCAATTTGATAGAGAAATAGCTGAGACAAACTCAAAATACTTCAAGCCTTTGAACGTAGATTATTTTGACTATTTCTCCACCTCTAGGGCATCCCATCTAATTGAAGTCATGTCTGAGTCAGATGGAAGTAGGGTATCTCGCAGTAGGTCTGCCTCCTCTTCACAGTCTTCTTCTGCGGCGGCTTGGGCCAAATTAGATGAAGAAATGGGTCGGACTCCTGCGATGCGACCTAGAACAACAATTGGGTTATCCTCTCGCTCAAAAAGAATGAAGAAGAGTTCCATCCGCCCCATGAGGCAGCATATGGCCACCCGGCCTGAAACTTTAGCCAAGGGAAAAGGAAAGGCCAGGGAAATAGTGAATAGGACTCTTAGGGTTGACCTTAACGAGTCGGTTCAAGATCGGGTCGATATGGAATTTGAGATGGAGGTTTTTCCCTAGCTTAAAGAATGAGAAATAATACTTCCCTCCCAAGCTCAACGAATAACCCGTCTACCTGAAAGATACTTTGGAATCTACATGTACCATATTTGGTCAGAGTTTGTTTATCCACTTCCTGAGGGACTCAGCGATGTACTGAGGGGATTCCATCTTAGTCCGGCTCAGATCCACCCCAACGCTTGGATTGACTTGGTGGGGCATTATTTAATTTGTACGGGGCTGGAGATGCAGTTTGATGCTGAGTTCTTCAGGAGGATCACCTCGTTGAGGAAGACCGCGTGCGAGGATCTGTATCACTTTGCTCACTGAGGTAGTTTCTACAAATTTTTGAATAAAGTAGACTCCGTGAAACATTTCAAATACTACTTTATCTTTATCAAGAAAAAGGACCGTCACCCTTTCCCTAGATCTAGCTTGCCATTCTGCCGGCTCGGACTATAGGGTAGATGTTTTTAAAACTCTTAGGAAGGGAGTGTGGCTGTGCCAAACCATTAGTTGGGCCATGGTGAAAAATATTAGGATTATTAAGCCTAGTCAACCAGAGCATATTTATCATGTCGGGTCACAAGTTTTCCCAGGTACTTAAATCTTTCCTTTTGCTTTCAATGTTTAATTTTCCTTCTGCTGGTGATCTCGTGCAACAAACCGCCAAGGGATCCAAAGGCAACAAACGTTCCAATGAACAAATTGAGCCTGAACTTATTAGGGGTTCTGCTAATGCAGTTCCAGGCATTCGAGGTGGAGATCCGAGCAAGAGGAAAAGGAAGCATAAGGCTCATACTGCTGAGGAGGTTCCGGAGATTGTTGCGGAGCCACCTCATTCTCTTACGATTGGAGAGGCTTCCCATCAGCCGGTAAGAACTTAAATTCTCGTTTTTAACTTATTTGTTTGGTACTTAATTTGTTATCTTTGTTTCAGGGCACTAACTTGGACATCCCCGGCGACTCATCTAGGCCAGTTAGCGCTGAGTCTCTTCAGGCAGATTTGCTATCATTTGCGAGTGAGGGTAATCCCTCCATATATACCACCTCAATCTAGAGCGTCTTAAGGACCATCTTGCCCATCCCAGCGGAAAAGAACGTCTTGGCGGCTGAGACCTTGTTTCAGTCATCCAAAATTCTGTTCATGATATCCACCAAGGTTCTTCCTTCTATCTATTTATAATTAGTATTTTCATTTTTGTTCACGGTTTATAGCACGTTGGTTTATCCAGATGGCTTCTCCAGGGCTGAGTTGACCCGGAAAAGTCTGAACATGGCGCACCTGGAGCATACTCACGAACTCACAGCTCACGAGCTAGAGAATACCAATAAGAAGGTCGAAGTGCTCGAGGTGGCCAATATTGAGTTGAGCCGGTAACTAGAGGAAGCTAACAAAAAGATGGAGGAGACCTTAAAGAGGGTTGAGGAGCTGGCTTTGGCTCGGGATAACTTGCAGAACACCGTCTCAAAATATGAGGTGGAGGTTCCAAAAGTAGTCTCCGATTATAGCCAAGCTATGCTTAACATGGCGGTGGATGGTCGCCAATATGGCCGTCTAGTTTTTTAGGCTTGTCAAGCTCACCACCCATATCTTCCTGAGGATCTTTTGATGGGAGTGAAGTATCCCAACGAGCCGGATGAGGAGGAGACCGCCCTAGATGAGTCAGTAGAGGAGGAGGAGCCGAAGAAAGGAGATGACGTCGAATCGACCCACCCCAGAGTGTAGATTTTAGCTTTATTTTCCTTTCCAACATTTTTGTAAGAATATTTCGACCTTGTTGGGCCTTTTAATGATATATTATTTTTCCACCTTGAGCGTTAATGTGTATCTTTTTACCATCTGAATGACTCATTTACTATTTATTTTGCTGCCTTCATGGTTCTGTGCTTATCACTTAGTGAAGTTCTGTGCTTTTGAGCCGCCTTAATGGTCTGTTATTCATCATTTAATGATACTTTAGGTCTTATGCTTTTTAAGCCACCTCAATGATCTTATGCTTGCTATGATGTTTAGGTCTTATGCGTTTGAGCTGCTTCAATAGCCTTATGTTTGCTATTTTATGATATATAGGTCTTATGCGCTTGAGCCGCCTTAATGATATTTAGGTCTTATGCGTTTGAGCCACCTCAATGGCCTTATGTTTGCCATTTTATGATATTTAGGTCTTATGCGTTTGAGCCACCTCAATGGCCTTATGTTTGCCATTTTATGATATTTAGGTCTTATGCGTTTGGCCGCCTGAATGTTTTAAGCGCTTTCATTTTATTGTTTGTGCAATCTTAAAGTATGATCAGTACTTAAATGTGCACGTTTTGAAATTAATTACTTTTTATTGAATAAATTAAAAAGTACATCCGGGAATTCTACGCATCCGATCGTCTATCTCTTCTAAGGGTGTGCCGCCTTGTTAAAAACCTTTAGGATAAAATTCATTGGGAAAAAGTCCTTAAAAGGAAAAGAGTACTGCCGCCTGGATCCCTCTAAGAGTCGTAAGCCATGTAATATGGCCTAAGCTTTGCTATGTTCCACGTTCTTGGGACCTACTTTCCTTCCATGGTCTGTAAATTGTAGGTTGCTGGTCCGATAACTTGTGAAACTTTATAAGGGCCTTCCCAATTCACCCCCAGCTACCATTTCCCTCTCGCAACTATGAGGCGGTTGTGTCCTTAAGGACCATATCACCTTCTTGGAGGTGGATTTCTCTGACCTTTCTGTCATGGTATTTGGCAATCCTAGCTTTATAGGTGGCCATAAGGATGCACGCCCTCTCTCGTTTCTCTTATAGATCGTCAAGATGATATCTCATGTTGATGTCATTCTCTTTCTCCGTATAGTAGGTCACTCGGTCAAATTGAGGACTGATTTCGATGGGTTGAACCGCCTCGACCCCATATGCCATTGAAAAAGGTGTTTCTCAGGTAGATGTGCACGGGGTCGTTCGGTATGCCCATAGCACATTAATCAACTCATCCAGCCAGACTCCCTTTCTTTCCATCACCCTTTTCTTTATTCCTTAACCAAACATTTTATTTGTAATTTTCTTCTGGCCATTAGTTTGTGGGTGAACCACTGAGCTGAAGTGGGTTTCAATCTTCAATTCCTTATAAAAGTCTTGGAATTTGCTAAATTTGAATTTCGTACCATTGTATGAGATGATTCGGTGTGGTACTCCAAATCGCATTATGATGTTCTTTTTGATAAAATCCAGAACCTGTTCTGGTGTGATACTGCTGAGAGCGGTCGCCTCGACCCATTTGGTAAAGTGGTTAACGACCACTAGGATCCATTTTCTTTGTCCACTTACTTCAGGAAGAGGTCCCGCAATGTCAATTCCCCATGTTACGAATGGCCAAGCAGTCAGTAGGGGGCGTTGTACTGCATGGGGGATGTGAGAGTTTTGTGCATGGATTATGACATTAATGGCAAGATTTGACGTATGTTTCTATGTCTAGGTTAATAGACTCCTAATAAAAGCCAGCGAGGCTTGCCCTTCTAACTAATGTTATTGCCGCCTGGTGGGATCCACAGTCTCCTTCATGAAGTTCTTACAGTATTTTGGCTCCTTCTTTAGCCGTTATGCATTTTTTCCAAGCGTCAGAGTATGATTTTCTGTAAAGCTCCTCATTTAGTAAAGAAAACTGCATGGCTTTTCTTACAATTTTGGTAGCCTCGATTTTATCGTCAGGCAGTTTGTTTATGGCCAGGTAATCATAGATGGATTTCATCCACCCGAGATCTCGTTGCTCTATTAATAAGCTCACCTTCATTTTCATTGTTTAGGTGGGTGATTACCTCATACGGACATGTGAGGTTTTTCCACTCTTCTTTGTTTGAAGCCGCCTTAGCTAATTCATTGGCCCGCTCATTTTCTTTCCTGGGAATATGTTCATTTTTCCAGGCTACTCCTTTTGACTCTAGTATCTCTATAAGATTTCTTACCTTTGACAGATACTTTTCCATTTCTACATCTTTTATTTCGAAGTTTCGATTAATCTGGTTCTCGACCAGCCTTGAATCACTTTTTGAGTAATAATCGATCTGGTGTTATCTCTCGGGCTAGCTCTAGCCTTTTGATAACTGCCTCATATTCTGTCGCATTGTTGGTCATGGGGAAGGCTAGTTTCGTGGCGTAAGAGAATCTGATTTTTTCGAGGCCTGGAATGTATACACCGACTCTGGCTCCTTCGTGAGAGGATGCTCCATCCACGAGGATTTCCCATTGTTCAGTTCTGAGTTTTTTGGCGGGCTCGAGCCTCGCGAATTCTACCACGAAGTCCGCTAGAACTTGAGCTTTCATGGCACTTCTGCTTTCAAATCTTATGTCATGCTCCCCTAATCGGATAGCCCACTCAGCTAGTCTCCCAGATGTTTCAGGCCGTTGGAGGACTTTTTTCAACAGGAAATTGGTCCTCACTATAACTGTGTGGGCCTGGAAGTAGGGTCTCAGCCGAGTGGAGGCTGAGATCAAGGCCAGGGCGAGTTTTTCAATCCAAGAGTATCTAAGCTCAGCGTTCCTCAGCACTTTGCTAGTGTAGTAAATTGGGAATTGGTCTTATCCTTACTCTTGAATCAACACTATTCCTATCGCCTTGTCAGTAGCGGCCAGGTACATGTATAATGTATCGTCCGGCTAGGGTGTGCTGGGGTGTGCTGAGGAGTGGTGGTTTTCCCATAAATTTCTTTAGCTCTTCAAAAGCCTCTTGGCAGGGTTGATCCCATTTGAAGTCTTTATCTTTCTTTATTGTCTTGTAGAATGGCATGCATCTTTTGGCTACGAAAGATATAAATCTTCACAAAGCATTAACTCTACCATTTAATCCTTGGACTTCCTTTAAGGTTCGAGGCGGTTCCATTTTCAGAATTGCCTTGATTTTCTCTGGGTTGGCCTCTATCCCTCGTTGGGAAATCATGAACCCCAAGAATTTACCGCCTTTCACTCCAAATGGGCATTTTTCCGGATTAAGTTTTAGGCGATATTCTTACAATACTTTGAAAACCCTTCGGATGTCTTCTGCATGTTCTGCCTCGCTTCTGCTCTTGATTATCATATCATCTACATAAATCTCTATTGATTTTCCTATCTCGTCCCGAAACATCTCATTGATCAGCCTTTGATATGTTATACTCGCATTCTTCAAACTAAAGGGCATGACCGTGTAACGGTAAGTGCCTTGGTGGGTTATGAAAAATGTTTTTTCTTCATCAATGGGGTGCATGGGTATTTGGTTATACCCACACTTGGCGTCTAACAATGAGTAGACTGCGTAGCCTACCGTTGAGTCTGCCAATTGATCCATGCTTGGGAGTGGGTAAGCATCCTTTGGAGTTGCTTTGTTTACAACAGTGAATTCTACGCACATTCTGTAAGTTCCGCTTGGTTTTTTCACTAACACAACGTTGGATAACTAACTTGGATAGCGGACCTCTCTGATGTGCCCAGCTTTCAAGAGTTTGTCTACCTCTTCTTTTAGATAACCGTCTCGACGCTTGGGTTTAAATTCAGCTAGTGTTGCATAACCTTAGGTTTGACGCCCATGAGATCTTTTGTTGACCATGAAAATACATTTTGTTGGTCTGTAAGGGCGTAAATTATTTCTACCTTTGCATCGTTGCAAAGGCTTCTCCCAATTTTAAGCGAGCATTCTGTGCCAACTTTAAGCTCTTCTAGCTCCTCAGCCACCTCGATTTTCTCTGGTCGATCAGTCTCAAGCTCCTCTTCTACCAGGAGTGATTCTCTATGCAATGAGGCTAGGTATGCTTCTTGAGCTACCTAGGGGTTGCCAATTATTATCACGGTCCCTTTTGTAGTTGGTATGTGAAACACCAAGTCCATTGGGGAGATGAGCATGCGGGTTTCAGTTTGGAAAGGTCTACCCAATATGATATTGAAGCCCACTGAGATGTCAGCGATGGTAAACTCTACTTTCCCACGGAATTATGTTTGAGGCTTCCCATTTCCATCTCCAACGTAACTTCTCCCAAGGATTGTATGGGTTGTCCATTAATCTCGATGAGTGGTTAGCATCCGGCTCGAATTCGAGAGTGATGTACTCCCAATTTCTTAATAACACTTTTGGTGATGATATTCACCAAACTGCCAGTGTCCAAAAGGATCCTTCTCACCGTGAAATTTTCTATTATTGCTTCGACGACTATGGGGTCAGCATGCTGTTTTTCAACTAACAAATTTTTCCTGAACGGCTTCAGGATTTCTGCCTCGCTTTCTACATTGTTCTTTTTGCTATACGAACCTCTAGCTTTCTTTTAGGGTGACTTGAATTCTGGTTCGCCTGCAATCATCATTATTACTCCTTTTGTTCGCTAGACCTTTTATTCTAGTCATCTCCTCTCTCTTCTTCGCTTCCCTCTCTCCTTTCATGCCTGTTGGTGATTCCTTTCACGAACTGGCTAAACTTACCAACTTTGATCAACTCATGCACTATGTTAGCCAACGATCTGCAGTCATCCGTGTGATGACCTTTATCTTTGTGATAATCGCAGTACTTGTTCAAATCCCATCCCAAGGAGACTCCATCAGAGATTTTAGGGAAATGAATGTTTTTTCTCTCTAGGGTCTTTTTGATAGCTACTAGTATATGGCTCAAAGATGCATTCAGCCTAGGATGGTCTTCTTCAAGATATCTACCTCGACTAGATCCGCCTCGATTTTTCTACCTTCTGTCATCAATTCTGGGTCTGCCCTCTCTCTTTGTTTCCCCTTCCCCAACTTTCTTTCCTTCGGTTGAAATTTATTTCATCTATTGGAATAAAATCTTTGGCCATACCAAGCATTTGTTGGAGGCTTTTGGGATGCCTAGTGAGGATTGCGTTCCTGAGATCTCGACTCCATGTGCCTTTCAACATTGCCTCTTTGGCGGTGCTGAAATCTAAGTCTTGTACGTCCAGGCAGGCTTCATTGAAGTGATTGTAGTAATCACGGAGGCTTTCCTCTAGGCCTTGCACAATTTCATGTAGGCTCCTTGTAACTAATCCAGCCGGAGCGGAGCCCAAAAAATGTTTGCAGAATGTGTCACTGAGTTTTTCTTAGCTCCCTATGGAGTTAGGGGGCAGAGAATTGAACCATCAAGCCGCAGGTCCACCCAATGTGGCTGAACAGTATCGGCATATATATGCTTCAGTTGCTCCCGCCATTTCCATTCGATTCTTAAAGTCAGCAGCATGATAATTTGGGTCATCTTTTCCCGTATATTTTTCAAAAGTAGGTATGTAGACGAGTCTGGGCAAGGTCTGGTCGAGGATGTTTTTCTTGAATGGTGAGAAATTGGTTCTCGATAGTACCTCTTGATATGGGATAGCCAACTTTGAGAAAACCTTCTTAGCTTTCTTTTCAAACTCTGGGTCATCTTCCTCTCCGCTTTCTGGCTCGATAACCAGCTTTAAATTTCTAGCCTCTAGGATCGGTTCAGGCTGCTTGCTTGTCCCTAGCCCTTGGATGGCGGCCAGCATTTGCCCTTTATCTCCGGGGTGAATCTGTCCATCTTTCATCTTAGATATCAGCCCCTGAAGTAATGATAGTTGAGTTGTCTATCCGATTGTCTGGTTGGACAAGTTCTATCTCATGGGTTGCGAGGTCATTGCCTTTTAAGCTGCTAAAAATGTGGTGGAGGAGATTTGGGGATCAGTGTGAGGGATGACACGTGTGAAAGCTGGCTGTGTGATGTTGTATATATAGGTGAGGTGGCATGTGTCCTTGTGATGCTTTGTCAAAATCATCGATCAGGTTGCAAGGCGGTACAGTGTCCCGTCTGGATATGACCAAACCAGCTTTGCTTAAGTCACCATATATCACGTCAAAGGAGATACATGTCTCAACGACTGATTTTTAGTATGCCTCCATCTCCTCCAGAGTGATTTTGTATTTTTATTGCAATTGGAGGAGTGGGTTGTCTCCTCCGACGAGTCCATCACCTTAGGGGCGTTCGGCAGTTTTAGGCGGCGATACCCCCGTGACAGTTATCCCCGTGGTTAGGGGATGATTGCTAGTTCCATCGCAAGCCATTTGAGGTTGACTAAGAACTGAAATTCTTTGATTATCAGAATGTTCATGTGAATTGAGATTCTCACCTGAGCAAGTAAATTCAGTCCATGCTCACCGCACCAATGTTAAGTTAGCTTGGAACAAAATTCCATACGCTAACTTGTTGACTGAAGTTGACTCTGATGCTCCTCTTCGTTGTGGTCTGAAGGTTTCTGCAAAATAATGAACGTTGCTATGGGGGACTAGCCGTGTGACTGGCGTAGACTCTTTGATGCTTAAGTTAGATCGGATTTTAGAGAGGAGGTAGTGAGTTTTTAGTGAATTTAGAATACATACCTTTGCATGGTGACCCAATGGGTCTTTTTATACTCCTTGAATATCTTCTAGTTTGATCCAATAATGTGAATCAACCTGAGTTCTAGCTTGAGTGAATCTTTATTTTGTTGATAAGATAAAGTTTATCTAAATTGGGAGTTCCAATTATTGAGGTCTCTTTTGCAGACTTAGACTCTTAATTGGACTCTGTGCTCCCGAGGCGTCGAGGTCGGTCCAAGCGGACAAGCCGACTCAGCTTTGTGACATCCTGAACATCTCTCTAAGATTGGGGGAAGACTTGATATCTTCCAAATTTGGGGTGGATTCAGTTCGTTTGGATGATCACCGAGGCTTTACACTCGGGGTGGATGGGATCCGCCTGGATTGGCAGGAACATTCCTAGCCTCATCGTGATATCTTTCTCTGCTCCAGGCAGATATAATCCGCCTAGGGGTCTCGCATGGCCTGTACACGCCTGCCATTATTTGTCTATGTTAACATAATGTATTTATACCCATAACTTCATCGTAATAGACCAAAATGAGCCATAAAAAGAGATTAAAAATTTATATTTCTTATGGATCACTATCAACAAAGTATCTTGAGGATTTAAAATATATATATTTACTGCAATATTTGCAGATTGTTCAAAGAAACATTTTCCGAAAATCAAGATAAGAAAGTAGAAAGATAATTTTGGAAAAGTCAATTTAATATAATGCTTCATCATCAACTAATATTAGAAGGATAAATTAACAACAACGCTATATAAATATAGTACGCCAGAAAGCATATGGTTAACCAATTGGGTTTCATAATGAAATCCGAAAAATTCATCGACAGTAAAGATAATATCGTTGAGGATAAATGTATTAATATGTATACACTTCTTGTAGAAGTAGTACGTACGTAGTAGCACCTGAAGTTATTGAAAATGCTTAAAGTCAAATAAATAATGTTAGTACTAATAAAAGATGGATTTGGTATTAAATTGTTATAGACTATATTTTTTATGTAACATGACAATGAGAATATGAATTCAATTCAATTCACTAATTAAAGTAGAATTACCTTTATTTAAAAATAAAAGTTTTCGAAAATGTAGTTCGAATAACAAAAGAGGTTAAATCAATGAGATATATAATACTTTCTTTTATCTCTATATTCATATTTTTAACTTTTATTTTGTTTATATTATTATTAATTCATATTATTTTATAGAGTTGCAAAGATCAATGTATTATTTAAAACAAATTGTGTCCTGTGGTAAATCGGTAGCCAAACAAAATTTGATGACATTTTACGAAGATAATGCATCATGTATCATAGAGCTCAATGGTGACTATATTTAAGGAGATAAAGTCAAACATATTTCACCCAAATACTTTTACACTCACGATCTCACGAAGACTTATCAAGTTGACATCCAGGATGTTAGATGAAGTGACAATCAAAATTTTTTCACTAAAACATGTGTGCAATATTGAGATTGCAAATTAATATTCTACTCCTTTTCCTTCCCTAAGATTTTGTCCCCCTTTGGTTTTCTTTGGCAAGGTTTTGATGAGGCTTATTCATATTTTATAGTTTTATTCTTGCGATAGGGGAAGGAAATATTGCACTCTTTTTCTCTTAACCAAAGGTTTTGTCCCGTAGGGTTTTCTTTGGTAATGTTTTTAACGAGGTAGCGTCTCATTAGCGAAAAAGAACATCAAATTAATGAGAAGTGTTGTAAATATATGTTTATATGTAACATATATAGAATTGATGTCCATTAACCCTCCATCATTTATGTATATTAATGTGTGTAACTTGTGTCTCTACAAGTACTTAGCATTTACCTATAAATATAAGGTTGTTGTACAAAGAATTATAGTAAGAGGATTGTATGTTACTTTCTCTCCATCCTTGTTATTATCTATTTCTCTATCCATTCATCTATTGTATATTCTAGTTAATT
>CATIWQ010865800.1:0-10727 GCA_949673415.1 Euphorbia schlechtendalii | reverse complement strand
ATACTCAAGTGATGGAAACGAGTCTAGAATTTCGGTCGCTTGGGTGAAGGATTGAATGAAATAACAATGGTAGTCATGGTGAAGAGGGAAGCAGCAAAGAAGAAGGACGCGATAGGAATGGGATTTTACAGTATAAAAATTCCGTACTTAATTTGTTTTATTTTATTTTAATACTTCATTGCAACGGAAATTCAGTTGCAATTATTATGTTTTAATTCCCTTTCATTACAATTGCAACGGAAATTTGTAATACTCGTAATTTCCGTTGCAAATTTCCCTCCATCATTTCCCGTCCATTTTTTTTATAACGGAATTTTCAAACACTTGCAAATTCCATTGCAAACATCTTCACTGTTTTAATTCTATTAAATCTGCAAGGGAATGCGTTTTCCTTTGCAAATTCAGTTGCAAGCTATTGGCTTTGCAACGGAAAAAATTCCATTGCAAGCTTTCCATTATAAACTACGAATTTTCTTGTAGTGTTTACTGATTGGTTCAAGGCGGTGAGGATAGTCCTCAGATCCAAAAGGATAGCTTATGTTTTAGATGAGCCCCTCCCTGATGAGCCTGATGCTGAAACTAATGCCAATGAACATGAGGCATAGGAGAAGTATAGAAAGGATCGTGAAATAGCAGCATGTATATGTTAGACATAATGTATACCATAGAGGCAATTAGGGCGATATGTCTTAATTAGTTATAATGTACAAATGATTTCAGATTATTAATAATAATAATAATAATCAAGGCATCTTTGTTGCTTATTAGTGTTTTCTTTCTTATTTATGTATCTTGCTGGTATCATTTATGTATAGTATTATGTATATGTCAATTGATAAGACAAAGTGTGTGACTAGTTCATAAAGTAAAAGTGCAAGGACATAGTGGGAGCTATGAGGAGTGACAACTACACATACATATTACTATGAATAGTCTAAATATCCCTAGTCAGAGTTTCATTGAGACTGGACACCAATGGAACAGACAGACTAGCATGTGTAGGCTTACTCCTTGGATTAAATCCAAGTAGCCGATCTCACGAGCTGAAGGTGGTACCTTGAGTTAACACATGAATGTATTCTGGAAATACATTTTAGACTGCTATAACTTAGACACTCGGAAATAACTATATCCATGTGTTGGTTTCACATCTTATTGCAGTAGTAGTATAAGTATTCTCAGACTTGAGATACCAGTTACCTTATGTAGGAGTTACTATACTTTGGGTCACACTTATTCATACCTTGGTGATCAGGATGATACGGGTGATTATGGGTATAGTGACGATCACATGTTGGTAAGCTGTGTAGTCAAGGAAGGACCCATCGCTCCTGATATAGTGATATAATGGGAGATGTACCTTAAGGCCCCTTGTGGAAGGGACACACTCATAAAACTCTAATCAAAGTATAAGACTGATAGAACAGGTTTCTAGTCAATCTTGATACATTATGGCTAAGTGGTGTTCTTCATGAAAAAGTCTAATTCCAGGATAGCTACGGCTATTACATGAGCTAACACTTAATCCGAGCTTAATAAACTGATGGTACTTAACCTGATAGAAGGAGTGTATTGTATTGGTTACTACTACAGAACCAGATCAAGTCACTAGCATATGACGTTCCAAGTATTGGGGGATCATACACATTTGCTAGAAAGCCAATTTGATTATCTAGAACTATCCGCCATGTCGATAAGGAACACTGAGCCTAAAGGTTCCCCAGATGGGAAGCCATGTTTAGGTTAACCTCTAGCGGCTCTATACTTTGGGATCCTATGAGGTCACACACTTTGGGTCTTTATCGGCTTATGTAAAGAACCTATCGATGGGGTCTATGCCAAAAATATAAGTTGTCAATTCATTAGAAGATTATTAATTGGTTGAACCGAATTAATAATTAAAAGGAATAAAGAGAAAATAGGGAAAAATATACAAAGCGAGCAAGGGAATTTTTCCCGTTGGAGTGGGCCCCAAACGAACATGAGTTGTTTAAAGTGGAGCCCGCATGGCTGCCGCATGAGTTGAAAAGCTCACGGGTCGCTAGCGCATAAGCGCTGCGCTGCCCATGGAAGCTCTTGGGCGTGCCGCAAGCTTGGGCTTCCCTTGTTGACCCGTGCGGGTCAGCCCATGGGTCACCATGACTCGCGTAGTTGACCCTATCCCATCCCATGTAGTTATTGAGGGGGATTCTAACACTCCCCTTTTCCCTATATATAGGCCTCCAGCTCCTCTCTTTATTCACATAACACACATCAGAAAATAGCTTTAAGCTCCGATTTTCTCTCTTGATTCGACTCTCTCTTCTATTGTTGTGCGAGATCCTTCATGAGTTTCACTAAACAATTGAAGAATTCTTTTGAAGTCTCTATCTAATGTGAGCCTTTTCAGTTTATTTTTGGGTTGATTTTCGGGCAGTCTAGTAGCTGCTGTTCATCAACAGGTTCTTCCTCAATGAGGATTTAGTCAGTGAAGATCCGTGTGGATCAATCGTGGAAGCTATCCTAGTTTGGAAGCTTGTGCTAACGAAGTTCTGCCGAATTACTCAAAGGGAACACTACTACCAAAAGAGAGAAAGCACCCACCAACTAGTAATGCTCTAAACCTTAGATGCTAGGTTTCTTTTATAAGCTTTATAAACCTAAAAGCATCCATGGAACATTTTAACTTAGATTATATCAATCATGGCATGCTTAGGAGATCCTTTCACTACGCCATAGATGGCTTGTCACAACCAGAATGGCTAGTGTTGCATTGAAGTGTTGTGATTTTTGAAGAAAAAAAGGATTTTTTGAAACACATTTTAAAAAGTGTTGCAATAGATATTTTTGTTAATCAAATACACTTTCATCGCAACACTTTTAGTCTAACTGTTGCGAAAAACACTCTGAATAGTGAAAACTTGACTAGGGAAATCTCCCTCTAGTTAATTGATAGAAAAAATTAATTAAAAAAATTAAAAATTCATTAAAAAATTATATAAATCAAAATTTTCTCTCATCTCCTCTCCCTCATTTCGTGGTTTCTTTGAAAAATACTTAAATCCCCTTCAAAGTTCATCAATCCTTCTTTATTAGGGAAAACAATGATTCCAACTTTTGCAAATCAGAAAGGCAATTTCGAAGATTCATATGCCATCTTACTGCCATTCTTCAAGCTTCGATTTCACTCTCTTTTTCCAATTCTCATATCTGTTATTCATCTTCTGCACCCGATTCCTCTTCTTCTTATCGTTAAGACTTCCTATGGCTCTGTGAGGAGCAATGGTGGCTCCGTCAAGAGCAGCGCTGGCTGTAGGAAGAGCAGCTGTGGATTCGCAAGTGGGAATTATTACTTGGCAAGATTCAGTTATTGAAGCTCCAAATCAAAGCCTTGGAAAATCGAATTTCGTATAGGACGTGGATTTGGTGCCTGATACTATTACGAACACTAGAGCTTTATCCTAAGATTTGACAGAGTGGAATCGTATCTAGAGAGATGAGGAGGTTAGTGTTCACTAATTTTACTTTTAGTTTGGGCATTTTTCAATAAAGTTTATGGTTATGGTTTTAGCTGCTTGGATTTTTGAGTTCTTTTTAATAACATGATAATTATGTCAGGGAAAACTTGTTTAAGGATTTACAGATCTTGCCTCTACTCTTTAAGCACCTTGTACTATATTAATTTCCATATTAATTTATCCAATTTTGATTTCTGATTTGCCGTAATTCTATTTGGGAATTAGGATGTGGATTTTAGGCATTAGTTGAGAATTTCATCAGGTTTTTCATAATTTGATTATGTTTAAAAATCTCTTTTGCTAATTTAAGACTCTATATCAGGTAATCATGGTTTCTCATGGCTGAATGTTTTAGATTGCAAGTCTTTGCTTATTGAAATGTTGCTCAATTTATACCATGATATTAGGTATAGATTGGGAAAGAAACAATCAGCCCCTACTATCACTCTCCTAAATGACTTGCCTAAATCACTAATAGACGATAATCATTACCAAATTCTGCAACATATATTAAGCAAGCATGCTTTTTTTATGTTCCGAAATCTGACTTTCAGTAAACTTCTCCCGAGTTTGATTTGAGTACTTTTCTAGTGAAATGCTAGCTCCATTTTATATATTCTTGTCTTAGATATAAAAATTGAATAAATTTTGCTGAATGGTTCTTATTCTTACCGATTTTTCTTTTTGCTCGGTTTTACAGGGAAATTTAATCGGTCGAGGTGTGATAGAGTTTTGCGAGGGTGCACCTCCTGTAAGAACCACCTCTGCATCAACTTTCTTTTAATAGATTTGTGCTTAGTTGCATAAATGCTATTATTATTTAGTGGTAGCATTGTAAATTACAGATTGCTTTTCCAATGAAAACAGGTAAAAAATTACATTTCCTTGGGAGGGCCATCCAACAAGGAACATAATCAATTGAATGTAATATGGTTTTTGCTGGTTTAAGGCATTCAACGAGGAATATAATCAATTGCAGTGCAGTAAATTTCAAGAATTCCCCTTCATTTTCAACTGGGCTTAAATTCCAGCTTGATCATGTGATCAAGGAACAACAGTTTGACAAATAGATTTTAAATGCCATATTCGAAGTTGCACGAGAAATGGAAGGCATCGAAAAGAATTCGTTCGGTAGTCAAATCCTTAAGGGTTATCTTATGGCTACCCTATTCTATGAACCATCTACTTGTACAAGGCTTTCTTTTGAATCTGCGATGAAACGATTGGGTGGTGAAGTTTTAACTTCTGAAAATGCAAGGGAATTTTCATCTACTGCCAAAGGAGAGACACTTGAAGGTAACTAACTAACTGTTTTTAGTTTTCTTTTTCATTGAACTATTAAATGCTAGTTTAGTTCATTATTCTTGGAGCTTCATTTTGCAGATAGTATTAGAACCATTGAAGGATATTAAGAAATCATTGTTATGCACCATTTTGAAAGCGGTGCTGCGAAAAGAGCTGCTCCTACTACTGGTGTTTCGATAATTAATGCAGGGGATGGTCCAGGTCAGCATCCAACTCAGGTAGACACTCATGAATTTTACTATTCCTATTTAATGGTATGAAAATATTACACTATAGTTGAAGGAAATGTAATTACATTCAAATTACATTTCCTTGAATCAAATTACATTCAAATTATATATCCATACCATTGAAAATTTTCGAGGAAAGAACCAAAGATATTTCCAAAATTTTTAGATGGTTGCCTTATCTGTTCACATTTTAATATATTGCTATAAATATGTAGGGCCATAGGGGTATTTCTACTACAACGTCTAGAATGTCACTGAGAAAAATCAGTTTGTATTTTTGTTGATTTGTGCCATGATTTTTGTGCTTTTCTAACAAAGATATGGGATATTTTCCGTATGGCTTTGTTATGCTTTTTTTATAAAATAGAAGTCTTGGATCCAGCTCTTCTTTGAGTTATGGGTCATTGTTATCATTCTTTTACATAGTGGCATATGGAAAGTCAATGCCATTTTTTTATTTTGTTAACCAATTATTGGAGTATTGTTTTATAACACTTCTCATGGCTAAACTGGAGTTTATGCTACCATGCATACACATTGTTCTTATATGCACACATAGATTCTTAAAGTTGAAGGATGCATAATCATTAATTATACTTATTCAATAATTGCATCCTTGGCTATAGTACTCATATTTTGTCAGCAATTTATGCCAGGCCAGGCTTGACTTTTCAGTTTAAGTTTTTGTGACTCCCATTTATAATCCAAATCTAGACATTCAAATGACATTTTTTACTTAAAATTTTCTCTCTTGAAAATTTTCAAAGGTACGGAACTATTACACTATTGATAATTAAAGCTCATTATGACAAAAATGTAGGTTTATATTAATAGAAATCCTTATGGCATAGCAGAAGGTTTAGTTTTCAGTATGCTATGCAGATCAAAAGTAACTTTTTGCAATGAAAAAAATTCCTCTCTATTACTTATGATTTTGATGTCATGGCTTCACCTGATAGGGTGATGGCGATTATAAACTTGTGAAGGATGTAATATTTGATGACTACCTTCTCAAAAAAATTACTAAGGTTAGCATTCATTAATAGAATTAACTGGAAGATCTATTTTTTATGTGGAATTGGTCATTCTGGCTTGGTAGCACCATTTTGTCATTTTTAATGTGATAGGAAAGTTTGATGTTTTTCTTAATCCTGTAGGATTCCCACAGTCTGAGATGTAATTTTATGCTATAAATTGTTTAAGTAGTTCACATAAAATTCATAATAGATGGTTAATCTATAAAAAATTCTTCTAAATTCAAATTATATATGATGTTTGTGAACTTGTGTGTGTCTAAGTTATTGATATATAACATAACTTGGTTTCCAATTAATGGGTGGAAAAAACTGCAGTTTGTCTATATCTTGCTTTCCCTTCTAGTTTCTATGAAAATAATTATGTAAGGTTTACATTCTGCCTGTAATTTGACACTACCTCTGTCATATGTGTCATGTGGTTAACTTTGGAAATGGTAGATACTAGATAAATTTGCATCTCTTAACAACAAACTTGTAAGGTTATTTGACTTCAATGTGTCATACAAATTATACAATATGCTATGAATATTTCTATTTGGAATATCCAGTACAATAGTTCATTATATATACTGTTTCATAAATTATTGTGTGATTTTAGTGATGATATAATTAAATTATTATATATGTAGCAAACTAACATAATAATTTTTAACTATCAGTGACACATATTTCTTCTTATGTGGAAAAGAGCAATTTATTTATGATTTACCTGCTACACTTGGGAAGTGTATAAATATGCTGATATAGTCAGGTTTTACACTGGAGCTATGCCGATTTTGAAGGTTATACATTGGTTATTTGCTAGCTAAATCAAGCATTTCTTTGGTCAACTGGTTTTTAAGACTCACCTTTTTTGCTTTTGGTTACAAATCTAATTTGTGAACTTATTTTATACATAATATTTTTAATAGGTGTATGGGGAGTCATCATTCCAGGATTGCAAGCAAGCATCTGAAGAAGCTATTGCCACAGTGATAAAAAATATGTCAGTGATAATGCAACTGGTAGTAATGTTACAACCGTTTCTTTACAATTGGCCTCTTTCGCCTATTAGAGCTGTCAAATGCTACTGAGCCCACAATATTGGAAAAGGCAGAGATTTCCATTCCTTCATCATAGTCTGTGTCTTCTATTGCTTGTTCATAATTGAATTGAATTGCTTGTTCCTAATTGAATTGAAAGGCTAAATTGAAAGTCTACTTTTTATTCTTTGTTATGGTAAATCAATCACATTTTGTATTTGGCATGTCAGTACATACTTATTAGAGCTGAGGCTGAGGCTAAAGAAGTCGAAGGAGCTGAGCAAGCACATAGATTTGATACACTGATTATGTAGATCCTAGCGCAGATGATAAATGATGACTGATTTAGGTTGTGTGATGATGTATTTAAGGTAAACACTTCTTTGTTTGTTATATTTATATATATGGGTGCTCTTAGGTTTGTTATATTCTATCCTTTGTTTGTTTCTGTTAGTAATTTGATGGAGTCTTTAAGCTGATTTAGGAGGGAAAATACCCTATTAAACAAACAGGCTTGTAACTAAATGTTTTTTACTCTGCATTTGTTCTTACTTCCTTTTTTCCATTTTCCACTTATGCTTTAATTTGTTAAGTGTACTTTTTTTAAGTTTTATATGATTTTTCCTATTTCATGTACTTTGCTATATCCTCATTTTGGTTCTTGAATGATCAAGAAAAAACAAGTCATGGGCTACTTTTAGTTTATTTGACATTGTTTGCCTAAGGTAGAATAATAAGTTATTAATTCAAATTCTACTCATACATTTTTTTATAGGTGAAAGCTCATGGATCTTATGTAATGGTTTATGATCATTTGTGAGATACCCTTAACTTCTTCGGTTGCATTTCTGTGAACACCAGCTCGGATAGTGAAGTCAGCAGCCATTCTGTAAATTATAAACATATTTACCTTTTAGTAGCATTATTTTTAGTTTGTATAGTATTATGTATTTTTTGTTCTCGTTTGAAATTGTATACAATCAAGCATTATGAATTATATAAAAAATGACTTAATTTTTTTGAATTATGGCTTCAATTAAGTATTTTACAAATGTGTTGCAATAAGCGCAAAAAGTGTTTCAAATGTGACATAAGTGTTTTTCAAAAAGTGTTGCGAAAATTAGACATGGTGTTGCAAATATGCTAAAAGTGTTATAAGAAAAGTGTTGCGAAAAAATAACAAAAGTGTTACGAAAAAAACTAATGGACGTTAATGTTGACGGCGATGAGTGTTTTTTGCAACACAACAAAAGGTGTTTTAAGTACTAAAAAAGTGTTGCGAAAAGTCACTTGTCACAACACATTTCTTAGTGTTGCGAAAAAAAGAAAATGTGTTTCGAAAATGAATTTTAGCAAGGGAAGCATCACCAACGCTTTTTTCACAGAAAAGTGTTGCGACAAGTGCTTTCGCAACACTTTTGGCACTTTAGGCAACATTTTTTCATTATTGTGACAGGCCATCTATGGCGTAGTGTTTAGGTTAATTTTATGTTTTGAAATTCTGCCTTGCTATCTTGCATGTTGTGAGCGGATGACATGGAGCGGTGGGTGAGAGCGCACGGTTAGTAGGCGTGGTCCACCGAGGTGTTTGAAAGAGAAAAGTGAAAACGTTTTAGATCGGTTCGAACCCGAATCCGCCATCTCTTACTGTGGAGTCGCCACCTGGATTAGCTCTTTCCAGGAATTAGAGTCCTGTGAGGCTTAACGTCCGGGTAACGGCCCACTAAGATACAGAGATTCGGGTCCGGGATAAGTTGCTTATTTCTCATTGGATCACATTAAATTACATCTACAAAAAACCGTGTTCTTTTAATTGTGCATATTCGCACTTAGGTCATTTTTTATTTTAAATGCATGATTCACGTTTTGCAAAATAAACCATCCATAAAGCGGAAAAATAAACCATCCACAAAGCATTAAGTAAATGAGGAAAGTAAAAGCGGAAAAATAAAATTACAAGGCTTTCAAAAATCAGGGGATGCAACCGCCCGCTAACCTATTAATTACATTTCCCAAAAAATTGAAGTTGCGATAGCCGAAGGAAAATTAAAATCCTAAACATACATCTAATCCTAATCTACCTGCATCCACAAAGGTTAGCACAGGGGATAACACGTATGTTCGATTTTAAATTTAGCGAGGCCCATGTGGCCTAAAAAAAATTCAATCACGATATTGTGTTTGTTATTTAAATAAAACCGTTCATTTTATTAGCAGGTTGGTTGCTCATTTTATTTAATGAAATTGCTCGCATGGTAAATTGGTGAGGGCTGTTATCCGGGAATTTGTTTTATTCCCTTTGTGGGGGTGTTCTCACATACATCTCCTTTTAATAAAGAAAAAGATGAAGAAGAATCACAGCAGTTGAAATAAAATAAAATCATAAAAATTCTAGGTTCGCAGATTAAATCAGAAGAAGAAATTAAACACTGAAAGCACGAGAATTGCAGTTCTAGGAACTCAGAGGCTTACCTTTACGGAATGATTCCACTTCAAAGATATCCGATTGGCTGTTAAAAATCCTCCTCATCCTTTATGTTTCGGTAAAAAATTGTGTAGGATGTCCAAAAAACAGTTCATCTTGTTCTTGGAAATTAGGTCATTCTAAAGCTATATTTTATCTGATAATTTTCGGGATCCAATTAATAAAAAAAAACTTGACTATTTATAGGAAAATCTCGAAAAATCCAAAAATGGTAAGTTTTTCCGGCGAGGGGCCTCGTCGGAGAAGATCTTGGCGAGGTAAGCCTCGCTAAACCCTTAGCGAGGCCTCACCAAGGGTATTGGCAAGGGTTGCCTCGCCAATCTTGGCGAGGCCTCGCCAAGGTTGTTGGCGAGGCGGCTCGGGATTCGGACCCCCGGGCTTCCGTTTTCAAATTTTTCTTGCATTTTTTTTGTTTTGTTTGTATTTTCGTATTTTTTATTTAATTAATTAATTTATGAATAAAATTAAATAATTTTATTAAAAACGTCTTTCTGAATTAGAGACGAGGAGGATTCCCATTCGGATACATCAGGATACTCGAAAAATGTGTGATTCAAGGATAAAATCCTGAAAAAGCCATCATCATCAAAAGCGTGAGCTGGTACAAAATCCCGTGCTCACAGCTACCCCTCGTGTGATAATTGCTGGTTGTATAACCAGTGTTATCACACAAAAAGAGCGGAGGGATAAAGAGAATACCTGACCGGTGTGGTTGGTAATTTCCTATTGTCAATTGATGATAAAATATGTCTTCCTTTCTGGCACCGTGTCTTCGTATGGTTGTCCTTTTCTTTCTTCAGAATCCTTTACGTACTTGGTGCAACTTTTTGGGGGGTATACCATTTCTTTCTGCGATATCCCCGTTGTAGTCGTCAACCGTTTCATTCTTCGATTGATAAATGAGGCTGTTTATTCCTTCAGCCGTCGAGATAACTGTTTCCTTCTTCGGTTATGTTTTTAATTTCCTTAATAGTATGTTGA
The DNA here is from genome assembly GCA_949673415.1 of Euphorbia schlechtendalii. Taxonomy (NCBI): domain Eukaryota; kingdom Viridiplantae; phylum Streptophyta; class Magnoliopsida; order Malpighiales; family Euphorbiaceae; genus Euphorbia; species Euphorbia schlechtendalii. Next base: position 170 of record CATIWQ010865800.1, on the reverse strand, counting down.
CTTGGTTCCTGTAATAAATCAGAAAAAATGTAAAATAATGTTATAACATTTTATGATGAATGTTTTAATTATTTGATTGAGTTTATGCGGAGCAAAAATTTTTTCCCCTTCAATCAAAAATTAAAACATTGATAAATAAATTAAATGAGTTTGAGGAATTGGGGGTATCC
>CATIWQ010865798.1:0-14849 GCA_949673415.1 Euphorbia schlechtendalii | reverse complement strand
GTTGAAGAAAAGAGAGAGGAGTACTTACAGAGCTTTTAATTGGTTCTTCTTTTAACAGTGAATATAATAATGCAAGATATTCAAATAGATTATAGGTTTCAGAAAAATTACCTTGTGAAGCTTTTCTTGAGAGAAAACTTACAACTCCAGATGACCACACACAAGATCCAAGTCAAAGATCACATCAATCAGTAGTTTTCTCGCAAAGAAAAGTAAAAAACACAATGAGACACTCACTTATCACAAAAGCAAGATTATCTACTGAAAGGATTAACACAGCAGATAGTTACAGCAAGCAGACAGTAGGCTAGTTCACAGCAGGTCGAAAAAACGCTCTGATACCAATTTGTTACAATATAAACCCTAAACTGTGCGATTTATAATAGATTCTTGACAAACAGTACAAATCAAATGCACAACGTAAAGAAAATCAACAACAGATTTTTACTTGGTATCCAACTGCCCAGTGACGGGGTGTTGGCAATCCAAGGTGCAAGGTTAGGGAAGTTTTATTAATGTCACCGGAAGGAAAAACTTCCGATCCCAAGAATCAGAGAGTACAGGCCAAGATCATACCAGTCACAGAAATAAAGCACGCAAGAACAAATTCACAGGCCTTATACAAAAAACGAACTGGAAATACAAACATACAGACCAAAAAACCAAATAACAACTCTCAAATAGAAAACAAAGCTTACAACCTTCCAAAAAACACAGCTCCTTCATAGATCTTCACATCAGTTTTCACCCGAGAGCAAAGAACAACTCAAATCTTCAAGTCTTCTTGAAGAAAGGCACAGAGAGATCAAAATAGAAAAGAGAGAAAGAGAACGGCAGATTTGTTTCTAAGTTTAGCTCAGTGATTGGAGAGAGAGAGAGCTGAAAAACGGGTTTAATTACTAGTAGGGTTTGAGCAGATCAGAACTATACCGGGTTTCAGCAAATGGGCTTGCAAAAGGGCCATAGTCAACACAGGGCTTTAGGCCACAGGTAAAATTTTGAATGTTGGTGTATTTGTTCTTCCCCGGGGGCAAGTAACTAAACTGAACTGTTGCTGTTAAATAAGACAATTTCAATGATGAAACGTATGATGTAAATTTCAAAAAATGCTTATTATTACTTGTTGATGGCAGATACTCCTTAAAAAGAAAGTGAATCAAGATATTTGATTATTTCCTCTATTTTGTTATAATTTGTTGTTGAGCATCTTTGATGCATAATGTGTTCTAGGATTGTGAGACATAATAAAAATAGAAATACAATATATTGTTTATTTTGTTGTGAATTATATTTTTTCAAAATAAACTAATATCGATTTACTAAATAATTTCGTTCATTTAAAATATCATTTAATTATCAATTCAATTTTCCATATCCAATTGTGTTTGTCGATAAAGACAAACTATTTTTTTTTGGAAGATCAAATAAACAAATTTCAAATGCTCTGAATTACCACTCCACCTCTTCCTATTCAATTGCTTTTTGGAATTATCACAAAATTCCATTAATGAGGAATATATAAAAGCTAGAGCAAATGTAATACAATATTATTCAGTCGTGTATAAAAGTAAATAGAAATTTAAATTAACTTGTGTGACATGATTTAGCCATTAGTCTTAGTATGTTCCAAAAGTGGAACAAGTGTTAGAAATGCAATCAAATAAAAGTTACAGTTAAGCATTAAGTTTTGTAAAAATATTTAGGGTTGTGAAAAAATAGATTAGTTTTCTAGAAAATTCTTCTAGGAAAACTGAAAAATAAAAAATGTTGTTTTTGTAATATTTTTCAGTTTAGTTTCCAGTTTTCTGATTTTTCCATTTTATGCCTTGCAACAGAAAACACTTTTCTGATGTTTTCTGAAATTTTCCAAACTGAACAATTACAATATTATTTAATCAGTACAAAACTTTAAAATTTAATTTACTTTATACTAATATACATAATTGTGTAATTACTTGTTAATAACTAACAAATGCATTTTTTATTGATATATTTTTAGTTTTTTTAATTGAAAGAGAGGTTAAAAGAAGAAAATGGGCTAGGTGCTAAACTTTATTAACATCCTTTAAATACTTGTATAATTTTATTTTATTAATTTTATTATTTTTGCTATTTACTTCATAAATTTTATTGCATATTTTTTACTTAATAAATCTAATTTATATATTTTAAATTAATCGCTTATGATTATGAAATAATAAAGTCTAAATTTATTATTTAATAAAATTAAAAAATAAAAACTATGCATAACATGCTTTCTATTTTTTAAAATTTAAATAAAAGATAACTAAAAATGAAATCACTATGCTTTGGTAGAGTAACTATCACTATTGAAGAATTTAAGAAGTGTGAGATTTTGAATCCGAACCCCACAAATAACAAAATTCGTAAAAATACCACCTTATTTTTAATAAAAATGAAAATAAAACAAACATTTAAAATTTAATTTCATACTCTAATATTGTCAATTTTAAGTATATATCAAGTTATACATCAATTAACTCAAATTTATGATTGAACTGAAAGAATTTTAACATTAGTTTATAATTTAAATTTATTGTTTCTAATTTAATTTGTAAAAATTTTCATGTCATTTGTAATATTTTTAACAATAAAATTCAAATATATCAATGAATTTTTAAAAAAAATATAAAAAACAGAAATTAGAAAACTAAATAAACATGAACGTATTTTCTGTTTTTCAATTTTCTATTTGAAAAATGAAAAATCAGAAAAATTGACATTCCAATCACTATATATCTTCGAAAGGTACAAATTTAAACCTTGATAATTGTTTCTGCTACGAAGAGAGGTGTTCCCTTTTTCCATTTGACAGGTAACTGATCAATTTTATGCACGTAGATACTTAGATATAGGCTACTAATACTATACTATTTTATCCTTGCCATTGTTTATCTTAAACACACGACCTAGTGTGAAATAAAGAAATTTATTGTAGAGTTTGTGATCAAGTATAGTTCTCAATTGAGGGATGAAAAGATCTTTTTATGAATTACATCTCACTCGAGGGACCAAAGTGATATCTATTGCTGGGCAAAGATGGACACTCTGCAGCTTGGCTAATTTGGAAAGCAAGTACATCTCGGGTCATAACTTTTCGGATTAAACTTTCAATTTGGCTGAGCTAAGCCATAAGGACTTCATCATGCATTTTAGCACATATGACACAACATATTTAAATTCACGATAATGATCTATTCTGAATCATATAGTTTACCACCCAATGTAAGAGATAAGTTACACGTGGGACAAACAAAAAAAAGAATGCACATGCTGTCAAATTCACACCTCGGAAAGCACAGGTTTTCAGTCCAATTTCACACAACTCCGGCAATCGAAGGATGCTAGAGTGGAAAGATTCATTTTCTGGCAAACCAATATTAATTTTCATCACTTGTGATATTACATTATCTTTAAAATTCAAGTTGGAAATATAACATTGATTATGATATTATTACCTTATCTTTTAATCATATTTTTGGACACAGATAAAAAAGTTTTATTAACTGAGATGTTGTTGCCTTAGTTTTTAATTGCAATTCTTGAAACAAAATATACTGGAAAAGTCATGCGCCTTGCATTCAAAAAGCGCATGGCCTTGAGCCATGCACCTTTAACAACTATACCCAGGCTCACTTGCCTCTTACATTGAGTATAATATTGGGGACCCAACTAAAGATAGCAGCAACCTAATTGCTTACAAAAAACAGGATCACCAAGAAAGGCACATATTTGCAATAGTATTAGAAATCAAATGGACTAACCGATTTTTAACTAATTGCCCTAAAATAACAACGGATGTATAGATTACAGAGGGCGGTCTAGCTAGCATTGCAAATGACACTAGTAGCACTTCAACTGTTATGCTGTCGTTGTTTTGGCTCAAAATGAACTTTACAAAAGGTGTCATTTTTGCCTCAAATTAACCTAAAAGAAATGGTATTGTAACACAATGGCATCCATAGAGTGGGAGATCTTGGCACACACCAATCCCAATTAAACACGTCAACTACAAACATCACATGGAGAAATTTCAACAAAGAAAAGAATTAGAAAGTTCATGAGAGATTATTTATATCATAATATGAAGCTTGAACGGCAATTTTGACCTCTAATCATGTACAAATCTCTAAGACCCACCCTAGTGAAATATCCTAATCCCTATTGGCATTGATTGGTTCTTTCGCCAAGGTAATCAACAAAATAATGTAGTATTTTACATGTCCAGATTTCAGAAACACCGAGTCCTGAATTAAGAAGCATGAAAAAAATCTACCCTCATTCCAATTCCAATGCAATGAGCTGCCTCAGCTCTAAGTTTCTATTGCATAAACATAATAGCATATTGCTACGGTTAATGAGAGATTGTTGATATGCAAACCAATTGATAAAAACGTATTAGGATCAAACAAACAACATTGAACTAGAACATTTTCCATGTACTTGATGATGTGAAATCCAAATTACATTGCGAATAAATTAATTAGATCTAAGATTGCATTATCAAATCTCAGATTAATCTACAAAATTTTAAACTTAATTGAAATCAGATTGAAGAAAAAATAGATTGAATCTTCACTACTAAAAGAGAGAAAGAGAAGCCGTACAAATGAGTTTATCAGTTTCAAACACGGGAAGCAACCGCTGGAGCAGCAGCGGCGGCGGCGGAAGAAACGCCTCCGAGGAACGAGAGAAATCCAGTATTTGCAGGCTCTTGATCGTCAAGGAACAGATCCTCTGGCACCCTAAATGCGCCATGTGCACACACAATCCCCAATCCAATCATCAAAGCCGAGATTAATAGCGAGCCAACGCTAGTCAAGAACACCACAACAACAGTCAACACAACCAACACACCTAGGGTTTCCCGTTCAGAGAAAGTCCGACCAAGAACGACCAGCGGCTGATCCGACGGCCGAAACAGATAAAGATACACCCAAGCTCCGAGCAAGCAAAGCAGAACAAGGAGAGTAAAAGGATGCGTCAAAAGTGAAAGCGCAAGCACAATCAAAAGCAAGGTGACATAATTAACTTTAAAATACGACATATTCTTCCGGATTCGCGAAGCTGCATCGGAGAGGTTATCAGGTTTAGCCAAAGAACTCCGATCGACAAGCTCCAGCCAGGGGCGGCGCTGGGCAAAACCCTGGCGGATCGAAGAATAGAGACGGGAAACGAAGGCGCGGAAAGCATGATTGGCGATGGGAGGTTGAGATTGCGATTGTGCGTTTGAGACGGGGATAGAGGGAGGAGCGGCCATGACGACGGTGTCGGTGGCGCTCTGGCGGAGGAAAGGAGGAGGAAAGGGTGTGTAAATAGTTGAAATTGGAGATTTAATCGGAGAAAACAGAGAATATAGGTGCGGTCGTCGTTGAAAGGACTCAAATTGAAAGATGGGAAAGGGCAATGTTCGCGTGTGATGCGGAGTTGTTTAGTGGAGATTTAAATTGCCTGATGTTCAGTTTGATTTTCAATCTAACGGTTCTGATGGCAAATCTTTATATGAGTTTGTGACTGTCGGTGGACTGTATTTGCGTTAACACGCTGGTACCTCATTAAATTTGTTTAATCTAATTTATATTTTTATACATTTTGTTTTTATTCATTTACAACATCAGTTAAGTTTATTTAATGTTCCACCCATAAAATTGATGTAATATATTTGTTTTAGTGACAAATTGTCCTTAGAGTCCTTATTGCTCTACTCAATTTTGATAGCTGTATAATTGAGATATGAAAAGGAAACTTACAAGGATGGGTTGTAACGTTTAGGAATTGGGGTGCAATGAGTTGTATAAAAAAATGCCCAGAAAGTCGTTACACGTGGAATAGAAGTTGTTTTTTATGATGTGAAAATAGTCTTAAAAATAAACAATGTCTATTCATAAGATAAGAATAGTAGGTTGTCTATTATTTATAGTAGACAATGTCTATTTAGTTATCTACATCTAGACAATCAAATAGACATTGTCTACAATTAATGATGACACATAGGTGCCACATCATATGGGGAAGATGGGCTGGACAAGAAACTAAAGATGCATTTTCAAATTGATTATCTATTCATTCCTACATGTGAAGACAACTTATAGAATAGACAAGTTACTAAAGATTCTTAGAAGGAAAACTTAGATTGAACACAACAAATCTGTGTCTTTTGTCTAATATTCTTTTTCATAGCAGCTCCAAAATTGTTTGTAGAAAAACTTGACCCATCAGTTTAATATACTAAGTAGAATTTGAAACAGATAATTCAACAACTCCCCAATAGCTTTCAATAACACAATCTCAAATCTATTGAGCATTCATTGTTTAATCAGGTGGGATTATGTTCGTAAATAGAATGAATGTTTAAGATCTTTTTGTATAACCAACAAAACTCCTTTGGTAGTTATTTATTTAAACACTATTCAATTTTTAACAACGGTTCGTCCAATGTTAAAAATGACTTCGTTTTATTTGGAAGAAATAGTGACCTAGCCCCTAACCCATGGAATATTATAATGATACGTATAATAATATTAATTATCTTATTTAGAACAATCGGATAGGTGTGTGTGATTTTTTTTTGCTAAAGGCATGTGTTCGATATGTTTGGAACAACAATTTCTATAACAATAATCCATCCAATGCTAAAAATGACATAAACGAATAATGAGTTTTATAAACACCTAGCTTCCTTTATAAAGTATTCTCCTAACATAAGAAACTAGGATTTACGAAAATACTTGATACATTATGACAACCGGACAATCAAACTCATTATACATCAAAATTTTCTTCTTATATCCTATATAGGCTATCTTATTTTGTTTATTGCCACATTACTACACTTATTTATCGACAATATCAGTGATATATGTAAATGTTTAGTTTATCAAATGATAAAATTATTATAATTTTATAATATAATTGAACAATAATCACACGAATAAATATTCAGAAAAAATATTTTGCAATTGGTATTTATACGATTGATTTATTAATTATATTATATACATACATAATTCTTAAATTATATAGCCAAATCGTATATAGCCAAATTATTTTGCCTCCTTTTTCTTTTGACTCGAATCATATAACCTTTTTACCCTGAATAATGAGTATGATGATAAGGCAAAGAAATTACAAAATTCCATGCCGAATCCAACGGTTTATATTAAACACCTTTTCTTTGAACCCACTTATCTGTCAGGAATTCTTGGTCTCATTTGTGAAAAGATAAAGACATGTCATGTTAACCTCGTATTACTAAAATATAAAATATACTAAAATATAGCATTGCATCAAGATTTTGTTTCATTTTCAATTTCAACATTTACTTCTTTAATTTGGAAATGTTTTTTTTTATTTTATTTGTTTGTTTTCGTTGAACAAATTATTAATCAGTCTTTCAATTATTTATTTTACAAACAAGTAATACATGATCATTCATTAATAAAACATATAATTTTATAAAACAGATAATACTTCTCTAACTTATAGAGATTTCCGTTTCAATAGTTGAAATATTTGCAGGCAATACTCATATTGTTAACCAATTCTAACTTATTTATACCTTAATTATATTGCATAAAAATAGTATCATTAAAAGTATTACCTTATTGATACAATATAAATCTAATTATGCTTTATCAAAATTTCATTTATACGTCACAAATAGCATCACTCTTACAAGTCAAGAGATTAAAAAAAAGCATATCAAAATGTAAATTAAAAAGGGGATAACATCAAGTACATTTGATATTTTGAAAAGAGAAAGAAAACAATTATGCAAAGATAAGCTTATGTTAGAAAACACTGCGTTTTGGTGATTTCCGTTATGGAATAGACACTAGCATTTTGTTTCTTTTTGTTGGATCTATATATAAAAGAAATGAAGATCATAGTCGTTAAGAGGAGCGGCAAATGCAATGAAACAATAAAAGACCAGATTTGATAGCCCATTAATCAAATTTTTTGAAAAACAAAACTATTACAAAACAATATGAATAACAATGTTCATTGAAAATAAAGTAGTATAGCATATATAAGAATGGAGTATGAAAAACTAGCCGTTATCCCCACACTCTCTCTCTGCAGCTCCTTTCGCTCTCCTGACATTTTGTCCCCATTTCAAAGGTCCTTCCTTTCTCTCTCTTATTCACTCTACAAAACCAACCCATTTCTAATCTCTCTCATGTTTCATTCAATTCCCCCAAATTTTGATTTTTCTTGGCCATGGAGGCATCAAATATCCAATCCAACAAATTCTACAAATACCCTTTTGAAATCAAGAAGAAAGATCCAATCTTTATGTTCCTAATTCTTCAATTACTAATGATTCCTGTTTTGAGCCAAGATTGGGATGGCGTAGTTGTAACCCAAGCTGATTTTCAAGCATTGCAAGCATTCAAAGCAGAGCTAATTGACACCAAAGGGTTCCTTAAAAGTTGGAACGATAGCGGCTATGGAGCTTGTTCTGGTGGTTGGGCTGGAATCAAGTGTGCTCAAGGCCAAGTTATTGTATTACAACTTCCTTGGAAAGGCTTACGTGGCAGACTTACAGACAAAATTGGTCAACTCCAAGCTCTTAGGAAGCTGAGTCTTCATGATAATTTCATTTCTGGTTCAATCCCTAATACTTTAGGGATTTTGCCTGATCTTAGAGGTGTTCAGTTGTTTAATAACAGGTTTTCTGGTTCAATCCCTAGCTCTTTGGGTTTTTGTGCTTTGCTTCAAAATCTTGATTTGAGTAATAATTATCTTACAGGAACTATTCCTCGGTCTCTTGTTAATTCTACTAAGCTTTTTAGGCTTAATTTGAGTTTTAACTCGTTGTCTGGTTCCATCCCAGTTAGTCCTAACCTTGTTTTCTTAGATCTGAAAAGAAACAACCTTTCTGGTTCAATTCCTGTTGGATTAGGAAATGTTTCCACCATCAGGCAGATTGATCTATCATTGAACAGATTCAGTGGTGAAATCCCTAATTCCTTGTCCAATTTACACAATCTTGTCTCTTTTAATGTTTCTTACAATAACCTAACCGGATCTGTTCCCGTCCCCCTGTCTCAAAAGTTCAATTCCTCTTCTTTTTTGGGAAACAAAGGATTGTGCGGCTTCAGCGCTACAACCCCGTGTCCTTCTCCGCCGCCACCGCTGGAAAACAAACCACCACCACCACCGCCCCGGAAAAAACACCGGAAGCTTAGTACTAAAGACATATTCCTAATAACTGCCGGAGCACTTCTAATTGTACTAATCATACTCTGTTGCATTCTTCTAGCTTGTCTATTTACGAAAAAGGCGAGAAATAGGGCAGCGCCAGGTGGTGAAAAGGGTGGGCCCAGGGGCGGGGAGGGGACCGGTGGTGGCGGGGAGTCAGGGGGCAAACTGGTGCATTTTGACGGGCAATCGGGGTTCACAGCGGACGATTTGTTGTGCGCTACGGCGGAGATAATGGGGAAGAGTACTTATGGGACAGTTTACAAGGCAACATTAGAAGATGGGAGTGAGGTGGCAGTGAAAAGATTGAGAGAAAAGATAACAAAAGGGCAAAGTGAGTTTGAGAATGAAGTGAATATGCTTGGCAAAATTAGGCATCCTAATCTTTTGTCTTTGAGAGCTTATTATTTGGGTCCTAAAGGTGAAAAGCTTCTTGTGTTTGAGTACATGCCTAAAGGGAGCCTTGCCTCTTTCCTCCATGGTAAGCATGTTCAATTTTTGCTTTTTAGGTTTTTGATGATATTTGTTGCATTGGCCTTTTTTTAGACAATGATTCTTGATCATCATTGTTTTGGTTATGGTAAAATTGGCTAGTCAATATTTTGAATTCATGCATTAAGTCAGAAAAAAATCTCTTATCTTCAAAATGGTATTCCATTCCATGTCCCTCCATTCATTATTTGACATGTGGTTGATGAAAGAGAAAATAAAATATAGGAAAGAAAAAATGTAAACAATTAAAAAACAAGATAAGAATTACACATGTTAGATAATAAAAAGGGAAACATGAGAAACGGCACAATTAAATCAAAAATTAAAGGTTAGTCCCTTAATATTTGATTTTTATGATAATATTGGCATGCTTAATTAGTATCTCGCATGGGATATATACCGCTAATACGTGAACAATCGAATTTATGGTGCGGTTATTTTGTTTTTTTACGATTCGTCACAATTAAATTAACGGCGACGGCGGTGTCCGCATAAATTATGTGATTATTTTCTCTGTTATAATTCAGTTCCATTATAGAATAGAGTCAAATGTTACCGAATCAAAGTTAAAATCGAGCCTAATACATGGACCAAAACGATAATTTTGCTATTTCACCATTTATCCTCACCATGCTTTGGGGGAAACTGTATATTCCTATACGTTTGCACGTGCATAATGAGTCTTGCATCAAATTTATTTTTTCACGTTTCCCCAAGACAGAAATTTTCATTGTGTCCCAGTCCAAAAGCTATTTCTATAGGCCAAATTAAAATTTTTTACTTTGAGATATTCTATCATAACACCGATTTATATTTTTTTTTAGTTTTTGCTTACATCATCATTGTCGATGCGTAAAATTTTTTGTTGCAGCTCGAGGACCAGAGACGCCAATCAACTGGCCAACCCGAATGAGAATCGCACAAGGAATGACGAGAGGCTTATCACACCTCCACAACAACCAAAACATAATCCACGGAAACCTAACGTCGACCAACGTCCTCCTCGACCTAAACGCAAACCCTAAAATCGCGGATTACGGCCTTTCTCGCCTTACGACACCCGCGGCAAACTCAAACGTAATAGCAACGGCAGGCGCCTTGGGCTACAGAGCGCCCGAGCTATCCAAGCTCAAGAAAGCCAACGCAAAGACAGATGTGTATAGCCTCGGAGTCATCGTGTTGGAGCTTCTCACCGGAAAATCTCCCGGGGAGTCGATGAACGGTGCCGGTTTGCCGCAATGGGTCGCTTCCATTGTCAAAGAAGAGTGGACTAATGAAGTTTTTGACGTGGAATTGATGAAGGATGCTGAAGCAATTGGGGATGAGTTGCTTAACACTTTGAAATTGGCTTTGCATTGTGTCGATCCTTCCCCGTCGGCTAGGCCGGAGGTCCAGCAGGTTTTGAGTCAGTTGGAAGAGATCAGGCCGGAAAGTTCTACTCCGGCGGGTAGTTCGGGACCTTCCGGCGGAGATGATGCTGCTGAAGGAATTCCTGAACCAAGTGGTAGTGCATTAATAAATTACTAAGAGATTTTGGGGTTAGTATATTTTTTTGTTTATTTTAGTGCAATTCTTTTATTCTTATTAAGCGTTGGTAGTTAATTAAGGTTAGTGTCTGTAAATAAAGGTTTAGTTTTCATCTACGCGGGTATTCAGATATGTGTTTTTATGTGTTTCTTACATCAAATAATAATTTTTAGTATTTGATTTCCATTATTTAACAACTATTTTAGTTAAGAAAAAGTATCAGTTCGTTGAAAAAAATATCAAATTTACGATCAGTAATTGGAAATAATCAATTAATTTGATTTGATTTTTTCTTGGTTAATTTTTTTTATGAGAAGTCTTAGTTAATTTAATTGCTTTTGAATGGTACAATTCTTGTGATCAAATAAATCTGGGGCAAATCAACTAACTGTCAAGAATAAGAAACAAATTAAATAAAAAATCAATAGGTTTCAAACTAATTCGTGATTAGCAATCTATGTTTCCTATCGCGCTTGTCTGTGTAAATACATACGTGAATTCCGTTATAATTGATAACATTATAAAAATATTATGCACAAAAAACACATTTCTAGCAGATTTCTCAAATAATGGAAATAGTTACTTTTCTCCTTTTAATAAAATTTACAAGTGAATCCCACTAAAAAAAGAATTTAATATATTAATTAGAAACAAATAATTTGTCTTGAACAATTTAATCAAAACAAGTTTCAAGTTGCATCTTATTCCATCTCGGCGTGTGTAGAAACAATTTGATTTATTACTTGTTATCTTCAACTCCTGAAAGCTGTTAACATAATTTAACTTAACTGAAGTAAACTTATTTCAGTGTAAATTTATAATTATACAAAGCTGGTATTAATTGAACAGAATTGAACTTAACTTGATTGAATTGTAGTCCAAGAGAACAATGTCTGATTATCATTCACCAGTATTTATTAAAACAGCATTGTTTTAACAAAATATTTTCAACTCATATTTACTTAAATACATATTAGCTCATTCGAAATACATAAAAATCTTCTACCCAAACTTAATTACAATATCACGTTCATTACCTCATATATCTGCTTTTGTTTGATTTTCTTCTTTCACCTTCGCCAATTTCTTCCTTCCTCTTCCAACCACATCTCCTCTTCCTCATATCTGTTTCTATAATCGTTGCTCCATACGTTCATCACCTCTATTATGCTTTCATTTGATTTTATTCTTCCACCTTCGTACATGGCTTATTCCCTCTTTCAATCCCATCCCCTCTTCCTCCTCCTCCTCTTGTCTTCGATGTTCCTCCTCTTGCCACCGCAACTCCTCCAGTTTCTGTGTCAACATACGCTGCTCCTCCACTCACCAACGCTGCTCCTCTAGTCGTTGCTCATCTTCTTGCAATTTCATATTGTTATTCATTTTCTTCTGGTTTTGTTTGGTTTCATTAAAATTAGAATGATTTTATAGTGGGGAAGAAGATGAGCAAAGAAATTGTTTCTTTTGATCCCTTTATTTGATTTCTAACAGAGTTCTAACATTATGCATTCCAACATGATTTTTCAATATGTAAAGTGTTCTATTACAGACTATAACAGATTTGTGCTGAAACGCATAGTATTTGAAAAAAAAACCTACTAGAATCCTACTAGAAATCTCGTATAAGACATATAAATAATTCACTAGATTTCCAATAGATTTGTAACGTACTTCTAACATATTTCTAACTTACTTCTAAATGATTGATTTCTAACATATTTTTGATAGATTCTAACATAATTTTAACATAAAAGATGATTCTGTAAATAAATTTCGGACAATTGTTAATTTGTAAACTTATGTTTTTATAAATATTTTGTGTAAACTGAACAATCACGAAATTAGACCCAAAAATGTAGTCCTATTACTCTGACAAAGCACATACAGAATAATTTAATAATTTTTATCTGGGACATCGACTTTGTTGATTTAGAGTGGAGTTTTTATTGATTACTTCATAAGAAAAAAAGTGTTGTAATACATGTTAAGTTCTCACATAATAAGATTAACATATTAATTGAGTTGTTGCATTATATAACCAATAAATTATAGATAAGTGTTTCAATAGGTAGATTAGGTTAAATAGACTTGTCAGATTTTCACTATTACTTGATTCAAAATTTAGTTTGTGAGTGGTTTTATCTAGACCTGAGTTTTGCTGTAAAATTAGATCTATATTCAAGATCCAACTATGATGTGTTGGGTAGCAAAATTAGGATTCAAATATAATGAATCTGTACTTACAGATCCAGATTTTAAACGGGCCCAAAATACATCCACATACTCGATTATGTATTTATCAAGATAAAAACTGTTTTATCAAACTATTTACACTCAATGTTTACCTATTTACATATAAATCATTCAGATTTACAAAGTTGTTGCCAAACTTATTTACACAATTGTCTTTTTAACCTAAATCCAGCTGGTCTTCGCTATGTTCATTCTTGTTTATAAGTTGTTTACCAGGAAACCATTAAAATTGTTCAAACACAATCTCCCTCTCTTTCCTCCTCCATGTGATGGTAACCACCGCCGTCAACTCCTTCGCCTCAAAACCATTTACGAAACCACCTCTGCTCACCTTTTTCCTTTCTCTCTCATCCTCCTCCCCTTCTCTCCATCATCATCATCAGATTGATCCTGATGTTTTTGAGTTGACGAAACTTGAGACTTGAATGCAAGCTCTGTAGAGGCCGAGTCTGACAAGAGAGGTTAGAAACTTGGCATATCTGACGATGAGCTTTGGAATGTCTCAGGTGACGATCCATCCACTCCGATCTGTCGCATCTACTTCATCGAGTTGCGGATCTCGTCAAAGGCGTAGGCAAAGATTGAGAACCAATCGTGAAGAGCAGAGGAAGCGCGGGATTTAAAGGCGAGCTCCGCAGAGACTAACTTTGACAGTGACTTGAGCTAATTTGGCCGGATTTTTTTAGATTGCATATTGGCATGATTTTATCGCGGGGAAAAAGATGAGCAGAGGAATTAATTATTTTGGTCTCCTCTTTTCGATTTCTAACTAGTATCTAACATTATCCACTCCAACATGATTTTTTAATATGAAAAGTGTTTTATTAGGTTTCTAATTGAATTCTAACAGATTTGAGTTGAAAAACATAATATTTGAATAACACATTCTACTAAAATCCTACTAAAATCCCATATAAGACATGTAAATAAGTTACTAGGTCATAGATTTGTAATATATTTCTAATGGCTTTCTAACATATTTCTAATAGATTCATTTCTAATATATTTTTTAATAGATTCCAACATATTTCTAATCGAACTCTAACATAAAAGATAATGTTGTAAATAAGTTACACGAATTTGTACTTTTGTAAAGTGACAATATTTTTGTAAATATTTTGTATAAATTGTACAAATTCTATAACTTGCAAATTAACACGGGATGCAATATTACCTTGAGCCAGAAAATTATTGATACCATATCTTTGATATCGTTGGACTAATTTTAATTAGATTAAGTAATGATATCTAAATAACAAAGTTTCTAGTATTTTGTAAAATATTTAAAATTATTTTTAACAATGAGTATAAAGATCCGGATTTGAATTATATATATATATATATATATATAT
>CATIWQ010865772.1:0-22877 GCA_949673415.1 Euphorbia schlechtendalii | reverse complement strand
AGCTTAGCTTGGCTTTGAATGTATTTGAGTGCTTGGTGATCAGTATAAAGAATAAAAGAATTTGCCAACAAATATGCACTCCAATGTCTAAGCGCACGCACCAAAGCATAAAACTCAAGATCATAGGCAGAATATTTTTTTCGAGCTTCATTCAATTTAATGTTACTTTTTTCAGAATATTTTAATAATTTCACGATTTATTTTTTTTACCTAGATTTATTTTCTATCAATATTATTATGAAGTGTGTTAGGAAACCCCGATGAAGGGAATTGAATTTCCTGGATAATCGACCCGATAAATATTCGCATGTGGCATTTTCACTAAAATTGGTTAAATAAACTTGTGTGTATAAAATGAATTTTTTATGGAAAAGAAATTTCAAACTCTCCGATTTTTTAAATTAGACCATACGGGTCTCGTAGAAATCAAAGCGCACATACTTTCAATAACTTGTGATATGCCGTATTTTATACTAACCGTTGTGGATGCAAGATATATGTATGTTAGGATTTAATTTCCTTCGGGTATAGCTTTCAATTTCAAAATCCAATGTATTATTTATTACATATCGATGTATTCTAGGTGATTGTACCCTCTTAGATTTCGATGTATTTAGGCGATTTGTAAAACCCCAAGCCAAATGATGTAATTAATACCCCGTAAAATAGGCGCATTTAATTTCCTAAATGTTTACATTTCACAATTTACTTACCGTTCTATGTATGCGCGATAAATACAAACTGAAACATCTAGTTTAGTTCGAATATTATAAACCTGGTTTCTCTTATAGTGTAATTTAACTCAAATGACGATGAAATAGATAACTCATTCCGAACCCAAATCTCTGAACTATGATATCACTTAGGCTTAACAGATCTAGGCCGCACCAAAATTTCTCGGAAGAGCTTATCCGGGTGGCAACTCTGAGTACCATAGGCTAGAGACCCCAATCTCGAGTCTTTTAAGCTTGAAAATCACACATTTCAAAGCGAAACACTCTTTTCCAATGCGCTTTTCCAAAATCCCAAAATCTTTGTTTTTTAAAACCCCACGCCCCATCTCATGAGGCCAGCGCCTCGCGGCGTCCGCGTGGGACCTCCGAAACGTAATCCGCTCATAGTGGTGACTCCGCTGGGGATATCTTTTTTTATAAACTTAAAATTTTAAAAGACTTTTGGATGAGTATTGAAAAGTCGTCAAATGAGTTAACCCACATTTGAAATATCGAACAAAGCATATGCATTAGACGAATTAGCCATTAAGGTTAGGGTGTCCTATTTTTACCGAGAAGCTTGCGAAAGTATACTTCGTGACCCCCTGGTGATCGAAGGAAGTTAGCGAGTGGATCACTTGTTGCCATACCGCATGGACTCTCTTGAAAAAGGGGGAAAAGTGTATCATAGTGCAACCTTGAAAAAAGTCGCACCGATTTCCGGGAATGAAATTCCGTGAAAACATTGACGCATGCCTTTAATAGTCAT
This sequence comes from Euphorbia schlechtendalii, assembly GCA_949673415.1. Lineage (NCBI taxonomy): Eukaryota > Viridiplantae > Streptophyta > Magnoliopsida > Malpighiales > Euphorbiaceae > Euphorbia > Euphorbia schlechtendalii. Next base: position 21,395 of record CATIWQ010865772.1, on the reverse strand, counting down.
ATCGTATTTATCATACTCTAAAAGGTCCAAAGGACTATTTTAAGGATAACCATGAAAAACTCACACCGATTTCCGGGAATAAAATTTCGTGAAAACATTGACGCATGCCTTGTATGGTCATATCGTGTTTTTCACACTTTATAAGGTCCAAAGGTTGATTTTATGGACAACATTGAAAAAATTCGCACTGATTTCCGGAAATGATTTTTCGTGAAAACATTGATGCATGCCTTTTATGGTCATATCGCGTTTTTCACACTCTAAAAGGTGCAAAGGTTGATTTTAAGGACAACCTCGAAAAAAGTCGCACCGATTTCCAGGAACAAAAATCGTGAAAACTTTGACGCATGCCTATTGTGGTCATATTGTGTTTATCACACACTTAGATGGTCCAACGGTCGATTTTAATGTCAACCTTTAAAAAACTCGCAAGATTTTCATGAACGAAATTTCGTGAAAATATTGACGCATGTCTTTCATGGTCATATCGTGTCTATCACACTCTAAAAGGTCCAAAGGTCGATTTTAAAATCAACCTCGAAAAAACTCACACCTATTTCCAGGAATGAAATTTCATGAAAACTTTGACGCATTCCTTTTATGGTCATATTGTGTTTATCACATTCTTAGATGGTCCAACGGTCGATTTTAATGCCAACCTTTAAAAAACTCGCACAGATTTCTGGGAATGAAATTTCGTGAAAACATTGACTAATGCCTTTTATGGTCATATCGTGTTTATCACACTCTAAAAGGTCCAAAGGTCTATTTTAAGGACAACCTTGACAAAACTCGCACCGATTTCCGGGAATGAAATTTCGTGAAAACATAGACGCAAGCCTTTTATGGTCATATCATGTTTATAAGACTCTAAAATGTCCAAATGTCGATTTTGAGGTCAACCTTGAAAAAACTCACACCGATATCCGGGAATGAAATTTAGTGAAAACATTGACGCGTGCCTTTTATGGTCATATTGTGTTTATCACACTCCAGAAGGTCCAAAAGTCAATTTTTAGGTCAATCGTGAAAAAACTCGCACCGACTTTTGGGGATGAAATTTCGTGAAAACATTGACGCATGCATTTTATGGTCATATCGTGTTTATCACACTCTAAAAGGTCCAAAGGTTGATTTTAAGGTGTTCCTTGAAAAAAGTCACAACGATTTCCGGGTATGAAATTTTGTGAAAACATTGACGCATGCCTTTTATGATATTGCCGTGTTTATCACACTCTGAAAGGTCTAAAGGTCGATTTTAAGGTCATCCTTGAAAAAACTCGCACCGATTTCCGGGAACGAATATTCGTGAAAACATTGACGCATTCCTTTTATGGTCATATTGTGTTCATCACAATCTAAGATGGTCCAACGGTCGATTTGAAGGTCAACCGTAAAAAAACTCACACAGATTTCCGACAACAAAATTTTGTGAAATCATTGACGCTTGTCTTTTATGGTCATATCGTGTTTATCACACTCTAAAAAGTCCAAAAGTCGATTTTAAGGTCAACCTTGAAAAAACTCGCACCGATTTCCGCAAACGAAATTCGTGAAAACTTTGACGCATGCCTTTTATGGTCATATCGTGTTTATCACACTCTAAAAAATCCAATGGTCGATTTTAAGGTCAACCTTGAAAAAACACTCACTGATTTCCGGGAACAAAATTTAACGAAAACATTGATGCATGCCTTTTATGGTCATATCGTGTTTTATCACACTCTAAAAGTTCCAAAGGTCGATTTTAAGGACAACCTTGAAAAATTCGCTTCGATTTCCAGGAACGAAATTTCGTGAAAATATTGACGCATGCCTTTTATGGTCATATCATGTTTTTCACACTTTATAAGGGCCAAAGGTTGATTTTAAGGACAACATTGAAAAAAGTCGCACTGATTTCCGGGAACGAATTTTCGCGAAAACATTGACGCATACCTTTTATGGTCATATCGTGTTTTTATCACTCTAAAAGGTGCAAAGGTTGATTTTAAGGACAACCTTGAATAAAGTCGCACCGATTTCCGAAAACAAAAATCGTGAAAAATTAGACGCATGCCTTTTGTGGTCATATTGTGTTTATCACACACATAGATGGTCCAACGGTCGATTTTGATGTCAACCTTTAAAAAACACGGACAGATTTCCGAGAACGAAATTTCGTGAAAACATTAACGCATGCCTTTCATGGTCATATCGTATCTATCACACTCTAAAAGGTCCAAAGGTCGATTTTAAATTCAACCTTGAAAAAACTCACACCTATTTCCGGGAACGAAATTTGATGAAAACTTTGCCGCATTCCTTTTATGGTCATATTGTGTTTATCACATTCATAGATGGTCCAACGGTCGATTTTAATGTCAACCTTGAACAAACTCGCACCGATTTCCGGGAATGAAATTTCGTGAAAACATTGACGCGTGCCTTTTATGGTCATATTGTGTTTATCACACTCCAGAAGGTCCAAAAGTCAATTTTTAGGTCAATCGTGAAAAAACTCGCACCGACTTTTGGGAATGAAATTTCGTGAAAACATTGACGCATGCAATTTATGGTCATATCGTGTTTATCACACTCTAAAAGGTCCAAAGGTTGATTTTAAGGTGTTCTTTGAAAAAAGTCACAACAATTTCCGGGTATGAAATTTTTTTTAAACATTGACGCATGCCTTTTATGATATTATCGTGTTTATCACACTCTGAAAGGTCCAAAGGTCGATTTTAAAAACTCGTACCGATTTCCAGGAATGAAATTTCGTGAAAACATTGACGCATTCATTCTATGGTCATATCGTGTTTATCACACTCTGAAAGGTCGATAGGTCGATTTTAAGGACAACCTAGACAAAACTCGCACCGATTTCCGGGAATGAAATTTCGTGAAAATATTGAAGCATGCCTTTTATGGTCATATCATGTTTATCACACATTAAAAGGTCCAATTGTAGATTCTAAGGACAACCTTGAAAAACTCGCACCGATTTACGGGAACGAAATTTCGTGAAAACATTGACGAATGCCTTTTATGGTCATATCGTGTTTATCACACTCTAAAAGGTGCAATGGTAAATTTTAAGACCTTGCAAAAACTCGCACCAATTTCCGGGAATGAAATTTCGTGAAAACATTGACGCATCCCTTTTATGGTCATATCGTGCGTATCACCCTCTAAAAGGTCAAAAGGTCGATTTTAAGGATAAACTTGAAAAAACACGCATCGATTTCCGGGAATGAAATTTCGTGAAAACATTGACGCATGCTTTTTATGGTTATACCGTGTTTATCACACTCTAAAAGGTCTAATGGTCGATTTTAAGGTCAAACTTTAAAAAACATGCACCGATTTCCGGGAATGAAATTTCGTGAAAACATTGATCCATGCTTTTTATGGTCATATCATGTTTATCACACTCTAAAAGGTCCAAAGGTCGATTTTAAGGACAACCTTGAAAAAACTCGCACCGGTTTACGGGAACGAAATTTCTTGAAAACATTGATGCATGCCTTTTATGGTCATATCGTGTTTATCACACTCTAAAAGGTCCGAAGGTCGATTTTAAGGTCAACCTTGAAAAACTCGCACCAATTTCCGAGAACGAAATTTCGTGAAAACATTGACGCATGCATTATATGGTCATATCGTGTTTATCACACTCTAAAAGGTCGATAGATCGATTTTAAGGACAACCTAGACAAAACTCGCACCGATTTCCGGGAACGAAATTTTGTGAAAACATTGATGCATGCATTTTATGGTCATATCGTGTTTATCACACATTAAAAGGTCCAAAAGTAGATTCTAAGGACAAACTTGAAAAACTCGCATCGATTTCCTGGAATGAAATTTTGTGAAAACATTGACGCATGCCTTTTATTGTCTTATCGTGTTTATCACACTCTAAAAGGTCCAATGGTCAATTTTAAAATCTTGAAAAAACTCGCACCTATTTCCGGGAATGAAATTTTGTGAAAATATTGACGCATCCCTTTTATGGTCATATCGTGCTTATCACCCTCTAAAAGGTCTAAAGGTTTATTTTAAGGGCAAACTTGAAAAAACACGCAAAGATTTCCGGGAACGAAATTTCGCGAAAACATTGACGCATGCTTTTTATGGTCATACCGTGTTTATCACACTCTAAAAGGTCCAATGGTCGATTTTAAGGTCAAACTTAAAAAAACTAGCACCGATTTCCGGGAACGAAATTTCGTGAAAACATTGTCGCATGCCTTTTGTGGTTATATCGTGTTTATCACAGTCTAAAAGGTTCAAAGGTCTATTTTAAGGACATCCTTGAAAAAACTCGTACCTATTTCCGGGAGCGAAATTTCCTTAAAACATTAACGCATGCCTTTTATGGTCATACCGTGTTTATCACACTATAAAAGGTCCAATGGTCGATTTTAAGGTCAAACTTTAAAAAACACGCACCGTTTTCCGGGAATGAAATTTCGTGAAAACATTAACGCATGCCTTTTATGGTCATATTGTGTTTTTCACACTCTAAAAGGTCCAAAGGTAGATTTTAAAGTCAACGTTGAAAAAACTCGCACCGATTTCCGGGAATGAAATTTAGTGAAAACATTGGCGCATGCCTTTTATGGTCATATCGTGTTTATCACACTCTAAAAGGTCCAAAGGTCGATTTTAAGGACAACCTTGAAAAAACTCGCACCGATTTCCGGGAATGAAATTTCATGAAAACATTGTGGCATGCCTATTAAGGTTATATTGTGTTTATCACACTCTAAAAGGTCTAAATTTCGATTTTAAGGACAACATTGAAAAAACTCGCACCGATTTACGGGAATGAAATTTCTTGAAAACATTGACGCATGCCTTTTATGGTCATATCGTGTTTATCACACTCTAAAAGGTCCAAAGGTCTTTTTTAAGGACAACCTTGAAAAACCTCGCACCGATTTATGGGAACGAAATTTCGTGGAAACATTGACGCATGCCTTTTATGGTCATATCGTGTTTATCACACTCTAAAAGGTCCAAGGGTCGATTTTATGGTCAATCTTTAAAAAACTAGCACCGATTTCCGAGAAAGAAATTTTGTGAAAACATTGAAGCATGCTTTTTATGGTCATATCGTGTTTATCACATTCTAAAAGGTGCAAAGGCCGATTTTAAGGAAAACCCTGAAAAAAACTCGCACCGATTTCTGGTAACGAAATATCATGAAAACATTGACCCATGCCTTTTATGGTCATTTCGTGTTCATCACACTCTAAATGGTCCAAAGGTCGATTTTAAGGTTAACCTTGAAAAAAATCGCACCGATTTCTGCGAATGAAAGTGAAAACATTGACGCATGTTTTTTATGATCATATCGTGTTTTTCACACTCTAAAGGGTTCGAAGGTTTATTTTAAGGACAACCCTGAAAAACAACGCACGATTCCCGGGAAGGAATATTCATGAAAACTTTGACACATGCCTTTAATAGTCATATTGTGTTTATCACACTCTAAGGTTGTCCAAAGGTCGATTTTAATGTCCACCTTTAAAAAACATGGACAGATTTTCGGGAATGAAATTTTGTGACAACATTGACGCATGGCTTTATGGTCATATCATTTTATTCACACTCCAAAAGTCCAACAGTCGATTTTAAGGTCAACCATGAAAAAACTCGCATCGATTTTAGGGAACGAAATTTAGTGAAAACATTGACGCATGCATTTTATGGTCATATGGTATTTATCACACTCCAAAAAGTCCAAAAAGTAGATTTTAAGGTTAACCTTGAAAAAAGTCACCTTGATTTCGGGGAACGAAATTTCGTGAAAACATTGACGCAAGCCGTTTATGGTCATATCGTGTTTATCACACACTAAAAGGTCCAAAGGTTAATTTTAAGGACAACCTTGAAAAAACTCGCACCGATTTCCGGGAATGAAATTTCGTGAAAGCATTGACGAATCCCTTTTATGGTTATATCGTATTTATCACACTCTAAAAGGTCCAAAGGTCGATTTTAAGAACAACCTTGAAAAAACACACACCGATTCAAGGGAATGAAATTTCGTGAAAATATTGACGCATGCCTTTTATGGTCATATTGTGTTTATCACGCTCTAAAAGTTCCAAAGGTCGATTTTAAGGACAACCATGAAAAAACTCACACCGATATTCGGGAATGAAATTTCGTGAAAACATTGACGCATGCCTTTTATGGTCATATCGTGTTTTTCACACTCTAAAAGGTCCAAAGGTCTATTTTATGGACAAACTTGAAAACAATCGCACCGATTTCCGTGAATGAAATTTATTGAAAACATTGGCGCTTACTTTTATGGTCATATCATGTTTAACACACTCTAAGAGGTCCAAAGGTCGATTTTAAGGACAACCTAGACAAAACTCGCACCGAATTCCGAGAACGAAATTTCGTGAAAAACATTGATGCATGCCTTTTATGGTCATATCGTGTTTATCACACATTAAAAGGTCCAATGGTCGATTTTAAGGTTAAACTTTAAAAAACACGCACCAATTTCCCTGAACCAAATTTCGTGAAAAAATTAACGCATGCCTTCTATGGTCGTATTGTGTTTTTACACTCTAAAAGGTCCAAAGGTAGATTTTAAAGTCAACGTTGAAAAAACTCGCACCGATTTCCAGGAATGAAATTTAGTGAAAAAATTGGCGCATGCCTTTTATGGTCATATCGTGTTTATCACACTCTAAAAGGTCCAAAGGTCGATTTTAAGGACAACCTTGAAAAAACTCGCACCGATTTACAGGAATGAAATTTCTTGAAAACATTGACGCATGCCTTTTATGGTCGTATCGTGTTTATCAAACTCTAAAAGGTTCAATGGTCGATTTTAAGGTTAAACTTTAAAAAACACGCTCCAATTTCTGTGAACCAAATTTCGTGAAAACACTAACGCATGCCTTTTATGGTCATATTGTGTTTTTCACACTTTAAAAGGTCTAAAGGTAGATTTTAAAGTCAAAGTTGAAAAAACTCGCACCGATTTCCGGGAATGAAATTTAGTGAAAACATTGGCGCATGCCTTTTATGGTAATTTTGTGTTTATCACACTCTAAAAGGTCCAAATCCAAAGGTCGACTTTAAGGACAACCTTGAAAAAACTCGCACCGATTTACGGGAATGAAATTTCTTGAAAACATTGACGCATACCTTTTATGGTCGTATCGTGTTTATCACACTCTAAAAGGTCCAGAGTTCTTTTTTAAGGAAAACCTTGAAAAAACACGCACCGATTTCCGGGAACAAAAGTTGGTGAAAACATTGACGCATGTTTTCTATGGTAATATCTTGTTTATCACACTCTTAAAGGTCCAATGGTCGATTTTAAGGTCAACCTTTAAAAAACTAGCACCGATTTCCGGGGATGAAATTTCGTGAAAACATTGTCGCATGCCTTTTATGGTTATATCGTGTTTATCACACTCTAAAAGGTCCAAAGGTCTATTTTAAGGACATCCTCGAAAAAACTCGTACCTATTACTGGGAGCAAAATTTCGTGAAAACATTGACGCATGCCTTTTATGGTCATATCGTGTTTATCACACTCTAAAAAGTCCAATGTTCGATTTTAAGGTCAAACTTTAAAAAACACGCAACGATTTCCGGGAATGAAATTTCGTGAAAACATTAACGCATGCCTTTTATGGTCATATTGTATTTTTCACACTCTAAAAGGTCCAAAGGTAGATTTTAAAGTCAACGTTGAAAAAACTCACACCGATATCCGGGAATTAAATTTCGTGAAAACATTGACGCATGCCTTTTATGGTCACATCGTGTTTTTCACACTCTAAAAGGTCCAAAGGTCTATTTTATGTACAACCTTGAAAAAAGTCGCACCGATTTCCGTGAATGATATTTAGTGAGAACATTGGCGCATGCCTTTTATGGTCATATCGTGTTTATCACACTCTAAAAGGTCCAATGGTCGATTTTAAGGGCAACCTTGAAAAAACTCCCACCGATTTCTGGGAAAGAAATTTAGTGAAAACATGGACGCATGCCTTTTATGGTCATATCGTGTTTATCACACTCTAAAAGGTCCTAAGGTCAATTTTAAGGACAACCTTGAAAAAACTAGCATCGATTTTCGTTAAAGAAAATTTTTGATAACATTGAAGCATGCATTTTATGGTCATATCGTGTTTATCACACTCTAAAAGGTGCAAAGGCCGATTTTAAGGACAACCTTGAAAAAACTCGCACCGATTTCTGGTAACGAAATATCGTGAAAACATTAACTCATGCCTTTTATGGTCATTTCGTGTTCATCACACTCTAAAAGGTCCAATGGTCGATTTTAATGTCATCCTTGAAAAAACTCGCACCAATTTCCGGGAACGAAAGTTAGTGAAAACATTGACGCATGTCTTTTATGGTAATATCGTGTTTTTCACACTCTAAAAGGTCTAAATTAAGGACAACCTTGAAAAAACACCCACCGATTCCCGGGAAGGAATATTCACACTCTAAAAGGTCATATTGTGTTTATCCCACTCTAAGATTGTCCAAAGGTCGATATTAATGTCCACCTATTTATAACACGGACAGATTTTCGGGAACGAAATTTCGTGAAGACATTGACGCATGCCTATTATGGTCATATCATTTTTATCATACTCCAAAAGGTCCAACAGTCGATTTTAAGGTCAAGCATGAAAAAACTCGCATCGATTTTCGGGAACGAAATTTAGTGAAAACATTGACGTATGCCTTTTATGGTAATATCGTGTTTATCACCCTTTGAAAAGTACAAAAGGTAGATTTTAAGGTCAACTTTGAAAAAACTCGCCTAATTTCGGCAAATAAAAATTCATGAAAACATTGACGCAAGCTGTTTATGGTCATATCGTGTTTATCACACTCTAAAAGGTCCAAAGGTCGATTTTAAGGACAACCTTGCAAAAACTCGCACCGATTTTCGGGAATGAAATTTCGTTAAAATATTGACAAATACCTTTTATGGTTATATCGTGTTTATCACACTCTAAAAGGTCCAAATGTCGATTTTTAGGACAACCTTGAAAAAACACGCACTGATTCCAGGGAATGAAATTTCGTGAAAACATTGACGCATGCCTTTTATGGACATATCGTGTTTATCACACTGCAAAAGGTCCACAGGTCGATTTTATGGACAACCTTGAAAAAAGTCGCATCGATTTCCGTGAATGAAATTAAGTGAAAACATTGGCGCATGCCTTTTATGGTCATATCGTGTTTATCACACCCTAAAAGGTCCAAATGTCAATTTTAAGGTCAACCTTGACAAAATTCAAATCGATTTCTGAGAATGAAATTTCATGAAAACATTGTAGTATGCCTTTTATGGTCATATTGTGTTTATCGCACTCTAAAAGGTCCAATGGTTGATTTTAAGGACAACCTTGAAAAAACTCGCTTTGATTAACGGGAACGAAATTTCTTGAAAACATTGACGCATGCCTTTTATGATAATATCGTGTTTATCACACTCTAAAAGGTCCAATGGTCGATTTTAAGGTCAAACATTAAAAAACACACACCGATTTCCGGAAACGAAATTTCGTGAAAACATTAACGCATGCCTTTTATGGTCATATCGTGTTTATCACACTCTAAAAGGTCCAAAGGTAGATTTTAAAGTCAACGTTGAAAAAACACGCACCGATTTACGGGAATGAAATTTCTTGAAAACATTGGCGCATACCTTTTATGGTCATGTCGTGTTTATCACACTCTAAAAGGTCCACAGGTCTTTTTTAAGGACAACCATAAAAAAACTCGCACCGATTTCTGGGAACGAAATTTCGTGAAAACATTGACGCATGCCTTGAAAAAACTAGCATCGATTTCCGTTAAAGAAATATTGTAAAAACATTGAAGCATGCATTTTATGGTCATATCGTATTTATCACACTCTAAAAGGTGCAAAGGCCGATTTTAAGGACAACCTTGACAAACTCGCACCGATTTCTGGTAACGAAATATCATGAAAACATTGACTCATGCCTTTTATGGTCATTTCGTGCTCATCACACTCTAAAAGGTCTAAAGGTCGATTTTAATGTCATCCTTGAAAAAACTCGCACCAATTTCCGGGAACGAAAGTTAGTGAAAACACTGACGCATGTCTTTTATGGTCATATCGTGTTTTTCACACTCTAAAAGGTCCAAAGGTCGATTTTAAGGACAACCTTGAAAAAACACGCACCGATTCAAGGGAATGAAATTTCGTGAAAACATTGAAAAATCCCATTTATGGTTATATCGTGTTTATCACACTCTAAAAGGTCCAAAGGTCGATTTTAAGGATAACCTTGAAAAAACACGCACCGATTCAAGGGAATGAAATTTCGTGAACACATTGACGCATGTCTTTTATGGTCATATCGTGTTTATCACACTCTAAAAGGTCCAAAGGTCTTTTTTAAGGACAACCTTGAAAAAACTCGCACCAATTTACGGGAACGAAATTTCGTAAAAGCATTGACGCATGCCTGTTATGGTCATATCGTGTTTATCACACTCTAAAAGGTCCAATGGTAAATTTTAAGGTCAATCTTTAAAAAACTAGCACCGATTTTTTGGAAAGAAATTTTATGAAAACATTGAAGCATGCCTTTTATTGTCATATCGTGTTTATCACACTCTAAAAGGTCCAAAGGTTGATTTTAAGGACAACCTTGAAAAAACACGCAACGATTCCAGGAAAACTTTAACGCATGCCTTTAATAGTCATATTGTGTTTACCACACTCTAAGATTGTCCAAAGTTCGATTTTAATGTCCACCTTTAAAAAACTCGGATAGATTTTCGGGAACGAAATTTCGTGAAAACATTGACGCATGCCTATTATGGTAATATCGTTTTTATCAAACTCTGAAAAGTCCAAAAAGTAGATTTTAAGGCCAACCTTGAAAAAAATCGACTTGATTTCGGCAAACGAAATTTCGTGAAAACATTGACGCAAGACGTTTATGGTCATATCGTGTTTATCACACTATAAATGGTCCAAAGGTTAATTTTAACGACAACCTTGCAAAAACTCGCACCAATTTCCGGGAATGAAATTTCATGAAAACATTGACGAATCCCTTTTATAGGTATATCGTGTTTATCACACTCTAAAAAGTCCAAAGGTCGATTTTAAGGACAGCCTTGAAAAAATTAGCATCGACTTCCGTTAAAGAAATTTTGTGAAAACATTGAAGCATGCATTTTATGGTCATATCGTATTAATCACACTCTAAAAGGTGCAAAGGCCGATTTTAAAGACAACCTTGAAAAAACTAGCACCGATTTCTATTAACGAAATATCATGAAAACATTGACTCATGCCTTTGATGGTCATTTCGTGCTCATCACACTCTAAAAGGTCCAAAGGTCGATTTTAATGTCATCCTTGAAAAAACTCGCACCAATTTCCGGGAACGAAAGTTAGTGATAACATTGACGTATGTCTTTTATGGTCATATAGTGTTTTTCACACTCTAAAAAGTCCAAAGGTCGATTTTAAGGACAACCTTGAAAAAACAAGCACCAATTCAAGGGAATGAAATTTCGTGAAAACATTGACAAATCCCATTTATGGTTATATCGTGTTTATCACACTCTAAAAGGTCCAAAGGTCGATTTTAAGGACAGCCTTGAAAAAACACACACCGATTCAAGGGAATGAAATTTCGTGAAAACATTGACGCATGCCTTTTATGGTCATATCGTGTTTATCACACTCTAAAAGGTCCAAAGGTCTTTTTTAAGGACAACCTTGAAAAAACTCGCACCGATTTACGGGAACGAAATTTCGTGAAGACATTGACGCATGCCTTTTATGGTCATATCGTGTTTATCACACTCTAAAAGGTCCAAAGGTCGATTTTAAGGCCAATCTATAAAAAACTAGCACCGATTTTTTAGAATGAAATTTTATGAAAACATTGAAGCATGCCTTTTATGGTCATATCGTGTTTATCACACTCTAAAAGGTGCAAAGGCCGATTTTAAGGACAACCTTGAAAAAACTCGTACCGTTTTCTGGAAACGAAATATCGTGAAAACATTGACTCATGCCTTTTATGGTCATTTCGTGTTCATCACACTCTAAATGATCCAAAGATCGATTTTATGGTCAACCTTGAAAAAACTCGCACTGATTTCCGGGAACGAAAGTTAGTGAAAACATTGATGTAGGTCTTTTATGGTCATATCGTGTATTTCACACTCTAAAAGGTCCAAAGGTTGATTTTAAGGACAATATTGAAAAAACACGCACCGATTCCCGGAAAACTTTGACGCATGCCTTTAATAGTCATATTGTGTTTATCACACTCTAAGATTGCCCAAAGTTCGATTTTAATGTCCACCTTTAAAAAACTCGGATAGATTTTCGGGAACGAAATTTCGTGAAAACATTGAAGCATGCCTATTATAGTCATATCGTTTTTATTACACTCCAAATGGTCCAACAGTCGATTTTAAGGTAACCCATGAAAAAACTCGTATCAATTTTCGGGAACGAAATTTCTTGAAAACATTGACGCATCCCTTTTATGGTCATATCGTGTTTATCACACTCTAAAAGGTCCAAAAGTCTTTTTTAAGGACAACCTTGGAAAAACTCGCACCGATTTCTGTAAATGAAATTTAGTGAAAACATTGATGCATGCGTTTTATGGTCATATCGTGTTTATCACACTCTAAAAATTCCAAAGGTCGATTTTAAGGACAGCCTTGAAAAAACTAGCATCGATTTCCGTTTAAGAAATTTTGTGAAAACATTGAAGCATGCATTTTATGGTCATATCGTATTAATCACACTCTAAAAGGTGCAAAGGTCGATTTTAATGACAACCTTGAAAAAACTAGCACCGATTTCTATTAACGAAATATCATGAAAACATTGACTCATGAGTTTTGTGGTCATTTCGTGCTCATCACACTCTAAAAGGTCCAAAGGTCGATTTTAATGTCATCCTTGAAAAAACTCACACCAATTTCCTGGAACGAAAGTTAGTGATAACATTGACGCATGTCTTTTATGGTCATATAGTATTTTTCACACTCTAAAAGGTCCAAAGGTCAATTTTAAGGACAGCCTTGAAAAAACACGCACCGATTCAAGGGAATGAAATTTCGTGAAAACATTGACGCATGCCTTTTATGGTCATATCGTGTTTATCACACTCTAAAAGGTCCAAAGGTCTTTTTTAAGGATAACCTTGAAAAAACTCGCACCGTTTTACGGGAACGAAATTTCGTGAAGACATTGACGCATGCCTTTTATGGTCATATCGTGTTTATCACACTCTAAAAGGTCCAAAGGTCGATTTTAAGGCCAATCTATAAAAAACTAGCACCGATTTTTTGGAAAGAAATTTTATGAAAACATTGAAGCATGCCTTTTATGGTCATATCGTGTTTATCACACTCTAAAAGGTGCAAAGGCCGATTTTAAGGACAACCTCGAAAAAACTCGTACCGATTTCTGGAAACGAAATATCGTGAAAACATTGACTCATGACTTTTATGGTCATTTCGTGTTCATCACACTCTAAATGGTCCAAAGGTCGATTGTATGGTCAACCTTGAAAAAACGCGCACCGATTTCCGGGAACGAAAGTTAGTGAAAACATTGATGCATATCTTTTATGGTCATATCGTGTATTTCACACTCTAAAAGGTCCAAAGGTTGATTTTAAGAACAACCTTGAAAAAACACGCGCCGATTCCAGGAAAACTTTGACGCATGCCTTTAATAGTCATATTGTATTTATCACACTCTAAGATTGTCCAAAGTTCGATTTTAATGTCCACCTTTAAAAAACTCGGATAGATTTTCAGGAACGAAATTTTGTGAAAACATTGACGCATGCTTATTATGGTCATATTGTTTTTATCACACCCCAAAAGATCCAACAGTCGATTTTAAGGTCAACCTTGCAAAAACTCGCACCGTTTTCCGGGAATGAAATTTCGTGAAAACATTGACGATTCCCTTTTATGGTTATATCGTGTTAATCACACTCTAAAAGGTCCAAAGGTTGATTTTAAGGACAACCTTGAAAAAACACGCACCGATTCCAGGGAATGAAAATTCGTGAAAACATTGACGCATGCCTTTTATGGTAAAATCGTGTTTATCACACTCTAAAAGGTCCAATGGTCGATTTTATGGTCAATCTTCAAAAAACTAGCACCGATTTCCGGGAAACAAATTTTGTGAAAACATTGAAGCATGCCTTTTATGGTCATATCGTGTTTATCACACTCTAAAAGGTGCAAATGCCGATTTTAAGGACAACCTTGAAAAAACTCGCATCGATTTCTGGTAACGTAATATCGTGAAAACATTGAATCATGCCTTTTATGGTCATTCCATGTTCATCACACTCTAAAACGTCCAAAGGTCGATTTTAAGGTCAACCTTGAAAAAACTCAGACCGATTTCCGGGAATGAAAGTTTGTGAAAACATTGACGCATGTCTTTTATGGTCATATCGTGTTTTTCACACTCTTAAAGGTCCAAAGGTTGATTTTAAGGACAACCTTTAAAAAACACACACCGATTCTCGGGAAGGAATATTTATGAAAACTTTGACGCATGCCTTTAATAGTCATATTGTGTTTATCACACTCTAAGATTGTCCAAAGGTCGATTTTAATGTCCACCTTTAAAAAACTCGAACAGATTTTGGGGAACGAAATTTCGTGAAAATATTGACGCATGCCTATTATAGTCATATCGTTTTTATTACACTCCAAATGGTCCAACAGTCGATTTTAAGGTAAACCATGAAAAAACTGACATCGATTTTCGGGAACGAAATTTAGTGAAAACATTGGCGCATGCCTTTTATTGTCATATCGTGTTTTTCACACTCTAAAAGGTCCAAAGATCGATTTTATGGACAACCATGAAAAAAGTCGCACCAATTTCCGTGAATGAAATTGTCATGAAAACATTGACGCATGCCTTTTATGATCATATCGTGTTTATCACACTCTAAAAGTTCCAAAGGTTGATTTTGAGGATAACTTTGAGAAAACTCGCGTCGATATCTGGGAATAAATTTTCATGAAAACATTGACGCATGCCTTTTTTTGTAATGTAGTGTTTATCACACTCCAAAAGGTCCAATGGTCGATTGTAAGGTCAAACTTTAAAAAACTGGCATCAATTTCCGGGAAAGAAATTTTGTGGAAACATTGAAGCATGCCTTTTATGGTCATATCGTGTTTATCACACTCTAAAAGGTCAAAAGGTCAACATCAAGGACAACCTTGAAAAAACACCCACCGATTTCTAGGAACGAAATATCGTGAAATCATTGACTCGTGCCTTTTATGCTAATATCGAGTTCGTCACACACTAAAAGGTCCAAAGGTCTATTTTAAGGTCATCCTTGAAAAAACTCGCATCCATTTCTGGAAACGAAATTTCGTGAAAACATTGACTCATGCATTTTATGGTCATATCGTGTTTATCACACTCTAAAAGGTCCAATGGTCGAATTTAAGGTCAAACATTGTAAAACTCGCACCGATTTCCGGGAACGACATTTTGCGAAAATATTGACGCATGCCATATATGGTCATATCGTGTTTATCACACTCTAAAAGGTCCAAAGATAGATTTTATGGTCGACCTTGAAAAAACCCGCACCAATTTCCGGGAATGAAATTTAGTGAAAACATTGACGCATGCCTTTTTTGGACATATCATGTTTACCACACAATAAAAGGTCCAAAGGTAAATTTTATGGTCAACCTTGAAAAAACTTGCACCGATTTCCGGGAAAGAAATTTCATGAAAACATTGACGTATCCTTTTTATGGTCATATCTGTTTATCACACTCTAAAAGGTCCAAAGGTTTATTTTAAGGACAAACTTGAAAAAACACGCACCGTTTTTCGAGTATGAAATTTCATGAAAAAATTGACATATGCATTTTGTGGTCATATCGTGTTTATCACACTCTAAAAGGTCCAAAGGTCAATTTTAAGGACAACCTCGATAAAACTCGCACCGATTTCCGGGAATGAAATTTTGTGATAACATTGATGCATGCCTTTTATGGTCATATCGTGTTTATTACACTCTAAAAGGTCCAATGTTCGATTTTAAGGTGAAACTTTAAAAAAATAGCATCGATTTCCGGGAAAGAAATTTTGTGAAAAAATTGATGCATGCCTTTTATGGTCATATCGTGTTTATCACAATCTAAAAGGTCAAAAGGTCGATTTTAAGGGCAACCTTGAAAAAACTCGCATCAATTTCTGGGAATGAAATTTCATGAAAACATTGATGCATGTCGTTTATTGTCATATCGTGTTTAACAAACTCTAAAAGGTCAAAAGGTCGATTTTAAGGACAAGCTTGAAAAAACGCGCATCGATTTCCGGGAAAGAATTTTTTGAAAATATTGATGCATGCCTTTTATGGTCATATCGTGTTTATCACACTCTAAAAGATCAAAAGATCGATTATAAGGACAACCATGAAAAAATTCGCACCGATTTCCGGGAATGAAATTTCAGGAAAACATTGATGCATGCCTTTTATGGTCATATCATGTTTATCACACTATAAAAGGTCTAATGGTCTATTTCAAGGACAAACTTGAAAAAACTCGCACCGATTTCCGGGAATGAAATTTTGTGAAAACATTGATGCATGCCTTTTATGGTAATATCGTGTTTATCACACTCTAAAAGGTCCAAAGGACGATTTTAAGGACAACCTTGAAAAAACATGAACCGATTTCCGGGAATGAAATTTCGTCAAAACATTGACGCATGCCTTTTATGGTCATATCGTGTTTATCACACTATAAAAGGTCCAATGTTCGATTTTAAGGTGAAACTTTTAAAAACTAGCACCTATTTCCGAGAAAGTAATTTTGTGAAAACATTGATGCATGCCTTTTATGATCATATCGTGTTTATCACACTCTAAAAGGTCAAAAGGTTAATTTTAAGGACAACCTTGAAAAAATTCGCACCGATTTCCGGTAACGAAATTTCGTGAAAACATTGACGCATCCCTTTTATGGTCATATCGTGTCTATCACACTCTAAAAGGTTCAAAGGTCGATTTTAAGGACAACCTTGACAAAACTCGCATTGATTTCCGGGAATGAAATTTCGTGAAAACATTGATGCATGCCTTTTATAGTCGTATCGTGGTTATCACACTCTAAAAGGTCCAAAGGTCTATTTTAAGGGCAACCTTGAAAAGACTCGCACCGATTTCCGGGAATGAAATTTCATGAAAACAGTGACGCATGCTTTTTATGGTCATATTGTGTTTATCACACTCTAAAAGGTCCAAAGGTCGATTCTCAGGACAAACAAGAAAAAACACGCACCGTTTTTCGGGTACCAAATTTCGTGAAAACATTGACATATGCATTCTGTTATCATATCGTGTTTATCACACTCTAAAAGGTCCAATTATCGATTTTATGGTCAAACTTTAAAAAACTAGCACCGATTTCCGGGAACGAACTTTCGTGAAAAGATTGACGCATGCCTTTTTTGGTTTTATCGTGTTTTTGACACTTTAAAAGGTCTAATGGTAGATTTGTAGGTCAACGTTGAAAAAACTCGGACCGATTTCCGGGAATGAAATCTAGTGAAAACATTGGCGCATTCATTTTATGGTCATATCGTGTTTATCACACTCTAAGAGGTCCAAAGGTCGATTTTAAGGACAAACTTGAAAAAACAAGCACCGATTTCAAGGAACGAAATTTCATGAAAACATTGATGCATGCCTTTTATGGTCATATCGTGTTTTTCACACTCTAAAAGGTCCGAAGGCAGATTTTAAGGTCAACGGTTAAAAAACTCGCACCGATTTCCGGGAATGAAATTTAGTGAAAACATTGGCGCATGCCTTTTATAGTCATATCGTGTTTATCACATTCTAAAAGGTCCAACGGTCTACTTTAAGGACAACCTTGAAAAAACTCGCACCGATTTCCAGGAATGAAAATTCATGAAAACATTGATGCATGCCTTTTATGGTCATATCGTGTTTATCACACTATAAAAGTTCAAATGGTCTATTTCATGGACAACATTGAAAAAACTCGCATCGATTTCCGTGAATGAAATTTCGTGAAAACGTTGATGAATGCCTTTTATGGTCATATCGTGTTTATCACACTCTAAAAGGTCCAAAGGACGATTTTAAGGACAACATTAAAAAAACTCGCACCGATTTCCTGGAATGAAATTTCGTGAAAACATTGACGCATGCCTTTTATGGTCATATCATGTTTATCACACTCTAAAAGGTCCAATGTTCTATTTTAAGTTCAAACTTTAAATAACTAGCACCGATTACCGGGAAAGAAATTTCGTAAAAACATTGACGCATCCCATTAATGGTCATATCGTGTCTATCACACTCTAAAAGGTCCAAAGGTCGATTTTAAGGACAACCTGGACAAAACTCGCATCGATTTCCGGGAATGAAATTTCGTGAAAACATTGATGCACGCCTTTTATGGTCATATCGTGTTGATCACACTATAAAAGGTCCAATGGTCTATTTTAAGGACAACCTTGAAAAAATTCGCACATATTTCCGGGAACCAAATTTCATGAAAACATTGATGCATACCTATTATGGTCATATCGTGTTTATCACACTCTGAAATGTCCAAAGGTCGATTTTAAAGACAACCTTTAAAAAACTCGCACCGATTTCTGGGAATGAAATTTCGTGAAAATATTGACGCATGCATTTTATGTTCATATCGTGTTTATCACACTCTAAAAGGTCCAGTGGTCGATTTTTAGGGCAACCTTGAAAAGACTCGCACCGATTTCCAAGAACGAAATTTCGTGAAAACATTGATGATTCCTTTTATGGTCATATCGTGTTTATAACACTCTAAAAGGCCCACAGGTCGATTTTAAGAACAACCTTGAAAAAACTCGCATTGATTTCCGGGAATGAAATTTCGTGAAAACATTGACGCATGCTTTTTATGGTCATATTGTGTTATTCACACTCAGAAGGTCCAATGGTCAATTTTAAGGTCAAACTTTAAAAAACTCGCACCGATTTCCGAGAATGAAATTTCGTGAAAAAGTTGATACATTCCTTTCATGGTCATGTCGTGTTTATCACATTCTAAAAGGTCCACAGATCGATTTTAAGAACAACCTTGAAAAAATTCGCACAGATTTCTGGAAATGAAATTTCGTGAAAACGTTGATGCATGCTTTTTATTGTCATATCGTGTTTATCACAACTCTAAAATTCCAATGGTCGATTTTAAGGTCAAACTTTAAAAAACTCGCACCGATTTCCGAGAACAAAATTTCATGAAAACATTGACGCATGCATTTTATGGTCATATCGTGTTTATCACACTCTAAAAGGTCCAATGATCGAATTTTTTGTCAAACTTTAAAAAACTAGCACCGATTTCCTGGAATGAAATTTCGTGAAAACATTGACACATGCCTTTTATGGTCATATCGTATTTATCACACACTAAAAGGTCCAATGATCGATTTTATGGTCAAACATTAAAAAACCAGCATCGATTTCCGGGAACAAAATTTCGTGAAAACATTGACGCATGCTTTTTATGGTCATGTCGTGTTTTTGACACTCTTAAAGGTCCAATAATCGATTTTAAGGTGAAACTTTAAAAAACTCACACCGATTTCCGGGAACGAAATTTCGTGAAAACATTGACGCATGCCTTTTATGGTCATATCGTGTTTTTGACACTTTAAAAGGTCCAATGGTAGATTTGTAGGTCAATGTTGAAAAAACTCGGACCGATTTCCGGGAATGAAATTTAGTGAAAACATTGGCGCATGCCTTTTATGGTCAAATCGTGTTTATCACACTCTAAAAGGTCCAATGATCGATTTTATGGTCAATCTTTAAAAAACTCGCACCGATTTCCAAGAACAAAATTTCATGAAAACGGTTATACATTCCTTTCATGGTCATGTCGTGTTTATTACATTCTGAAAGGTCCGCAGATCGATTTTATGGTCAAACTTTAAAAAACTAGCACCGATTTCCGGGAACGAAATTTCGTGAAAACATTAACGCATGCCTTTTACGGTCATATCGTGTTTTTGACACTCAAAAAGGTCCAATAGTAGAATGTAGGTCAACGTTGAAAAAATTCGGACCGATTTCCGAGAATGAAATTTAGTGAAAACATTGGCGCATACCTTTCATGGTCATATCGTGTTTATCACATACCCTAAAAGGTCCAAAGGTTGATTTTAAGGACAAACTTGAAAAAACAAAACCAATTTCTGGGAAAGAAATTTCATGAAAACATTGACGCATGCCTTTTATGGTCGTAACGTGTTTTTCACACTCTAAAAGGTCCAAAGGTAGATTTTAAGGTCAACGGTTAAAAAACTAGCACCGATTTCAGGGAACAAAATTAAGTGAAAACATTAGCGCATGCCTTTTATGATCATATCGTGTTTATCACATTCTAAAAGGTCCAAAGGTTGATTTTAAGGACAACCTTGACAAAATTCGTATCGATTTCCGGGAATGAAATTTCGTGAAAACATTGATGCATGCATTTTATGGTCATATCGTGTTTATCACACTCTAAAAGATCCAATGATCTATTTTATGGTCGAACTTTAAAAAACTAGCACCGTTTTCCGGGAATGAAATTTCATGAAAACGTTGATACATTCCTTTCATGTTCATGTCGTGTTTATCACATTCTAAAAGGTCCACAGATCGATTTTAAGAACAACCCTGAAAAAATTCGCATCGATTTCCGGAACTGAAATTTCGTGAAAACATTGACGCATGCTTTTTATTGTCATATCATGTTTCTCACAACTATAAAAGGTCCATTGGTCGATTTAAAGGTCAAACTTTAAAAAACTCGCACCGATTTACGGGAACGAAATTTCGTGAAAACATTGACGCATGCCTTTTATGGTCATATCGCGTTTTTGACACTCTAAAAAGTCCAATGATCGATTTTAAGGTAAAACTTTAAAAAACTCGCACCGATTTCCGGGAATGAAATTTCGTAAAAACATTGACGAACGCCTTTTATGGTCATATCGTGTTTATCAAACTCTAAAAGGTCCAATGATCGATTTTAAGGTCAAACTTTAAAAAACTCGCATCGATTTCCGGAAACGAAATTTCATGAAAACGTTGATACATTCCTTTCATGGTCATGTCGTGTTTATCACATTCTAAAAGGTCCACAGGTCGATTTTAAGAAAACCTTGAATATATTCGCACTGATTTCCGGAAATGAAATTTCGTGAAAATATTGACATATGCTTTTTATGGTTATATCGTGTTTATCACAACTCTAAAAGTTCCAATGGTCGATTTTAAGGTCAAACTTTACAAAACTCGCACCGATTTCCG
>CATIWQ010865663.1:0-13298 GCA_949673415.1 Euphorbia schlechtendalii | reverse complement strand
TTTAGTTGCATCATTATTAGATTATATGTATTGTCATTGAATCATTTTTTTTCTCCGTAATTTCTGTACGAAGACATGAGATTGTAGGAGTGGTAACAGAGGTAGGAAGCAAGGTACAAAACTTCAAAGTAGGAGACAAAGTAGGTGTAGGATGCATGGTCGGATCATGCCGCTCTTGCGACAACTGCAACAACAATCTCGAGAACTACTGCCCGAAAATGATCCTGACATATGGGGGGAAGAACGTCGATGGAACAATCACTTACGGAGGATACTCGGACACAATGGTAGCAGACGAGCATTTCATCGTTCGCATACCCAACAATATGCCTCTCGACGCTACTGCACCTCTGCTATGTGCTGGCATCACAGTGTATAGCCCCTTAAAGTATTATGGGCTAGACAAGCCAGGCATGCATGTTGGCGTGGTCGGCCTAGGAGGGCTAGGTCACATGGCCGTAAAATTCGCCAAGGCTATGGGTTTGAAGGTCACGGTGGTTAGCACATCTCCAAACAAGGAGGAGGAGGCTATTAAGAATCTCGGGTCTGACTCGTTTTTGGTTAGCCGCGATCAAATTCGAATGAAGGTACATTTTTGGTGATTACACATTTGGGCTGTGTTCTTTTCAACTCATTTGCAGGTTACTGCACTAATATGTACTTATTTCAGTGTGAAAAAATACGTACATTACTTATAAGTACTAAACTGAATTAGCCGGTAAATAGGACAGAGCCTTGGTTGTTCTTATTAATTTTTTTTAAATGAACTTTGTATGTAACTTAATGTATACAGGAGGCAATGGGGACAATGGATGGTATAATCGATACGGTTTCTGCATGGCATCCGATTGTGCCGCTATTGGGTCTATTGAAAACTAATGGGAAGTTGGTTTTGGTTGGAGCGCCAGATAAACCGCTTGAGCTACCAGCATTTCCATTACTCGGGCGTAAGATTTTTCGTTCTTTGTGGCAAACATAAATCTATTTTTAACGTTAGCAGCGCATTAAGCGATGAGAGTAGTAGTATATGTTAACCGGTTTAATTGTTGATTTGTGAACGAACGAGCAGAAAGGAAGATGGTGGGAGGGAGTTGCATAGGAGGAATGGCAGAGACACAAGAGATGATTGATTTTGCAGCCAAACACGGCATAACTGCAGAGATTGAGCTTATACCAGTTGACTATGTGAACACTGCAATGGAGAGGATGTTGAAATCCGATGTTAGATATCGATTTGTGCTTGATATTGCCAACACTCTCAAGTCTGGACAGTGACTTTCTTTACTTGAACTTCAATTGTGAGGAAGGGTTGATTCTTCTTTATGATGGGATGTGTGAATTTGCTTAGAAACAATAGTTTGGGAGTTGTTTAGATGTCTTTATCAATCCCGGTGATTACTTTTGTAAGAACAAATTACAATGCGAAGATTTTTATTAGCAGCAAATTGTGATTTCAATTGAATTAATTTCAATTAAATTAGAGATTTATCAATAGGCCGTGCTGATCTAATACTAAACCAAAAAATCTACTAGTGCAGATAAAACAGCTACCAGTGCCAGCGGAGAAGACATTTGTCACGATAGGATGCCAGAATAGATTTCGAAATTTATTTACTTTCTCTAAAAACATTAAAGCCTAACTTGAAATTAACAAAATATATGAAAATTTAGGCGTGTTTTTTTACTAGAAAAATAAAGTGTAAGGAAAATGTTTTGCAAGGAAAATATTGTGCATGAAAATAAATTATTTTCTTATATTTGACTACATGATTGTAAAATATTTTCTGATGTTTATTTACATTTTTGAAAATATTTTCCAAGCACAAATTTATATATATATATATATATATAAAATATAAAATAATAATTAGTATATAAAATTTTATGTTAAAATATCAATAATATTTTAATATAAAAATAAATGTAGATGGAGGATGTAATGTGATGGTGACAATGGAGAAAGTGGTAGTGGCATGGTGGATTGTGATGGTTGTGATGACGGTAGCGGGCAACAGTTGAGGAGGTGGTGGTGATAGCAGTAACAGGATGAGGGTAGTTACAGATGTATTAGTCAAGTGATGGAGGAAGTGATGGTGTTTGCGTGGAGGTGGAGGTGGTGATGGGGGATGGTGATATTAACCGGTTGAAGGGAGTGGTGGATGTGTTGGTGTGGATGGTGGTGGAGGAAATGGTGGTGTTCGGGCGGATGTGGTATTGGTGCTAACAGGGTAGAGATGTAATGTTGGTGATGGTGACGGCTGAAGGGTGGAGAAGGTAGTGGTAATGGTAATGGTGACAATAGTGGGATGAAGGAAGTGGTGGATGTGTTGGTGTGGGTGGAGGAAGTGGTGGTAATAATAGTGAATGAGGTGTAGAAAGGTAAAGGAAAATATATTTTCATATTTTTTTATGACAAAACATTCTCCTTAATTTACATTACATATTTATGTTGACTTGCACAATATTTTCTTTTAACTTATTTTCCATGTCAAACAACACATCGAAAAATTCGAAAAATATTTTCCTGCAAACAAACAGGATATATATTGTGTTCATTTGTACTATCAGTACCACGTAACAGCTTAGTTACCACAACATTGCTGTGTTAGATCTTGAATAAATACGCTTACAAGTAAAAGTCGTAGCATTTGCAATTTCTTCCATTGAAATTACCTCCATGTTTTTTTATCTTTTGAAATAAAATAAGACGTGTTTCCCACGTTGAAGGTTGTGGTTGTGAATTTCCATACTCAGGCTTATAGAAGTGAAGGTTGTGGTTGTGGTTGTGATTTCCCCGTATTATATAGCTAAATAAAAATGTCGGATGACTAGTTTTTTTTAGTGCTCCAATCAATGCATGGAATTGGGTCCCCTCATCCTTAATCAGCAGTACGTGTTAAATTGTTTTATCAGTCGTTGACATGTTAAAAGCGATCTTTTTATGTTATTTTCAAATACATTAATATTTTCTTGTGTTTTGAAAAATTATTATCATATTATAACTTTCTTTTATTTTATATTATCATTTTTTATATTGAATTTCTTAATATAATAAATGTTTATGAATAAAAATTAATCTTATATTTCATATCTTATAATTCTAAGAATTAAAAGTGGTTTTAAAAAGGTTTTTTTAATTGTTATATTATATCATGTAATCATACTTTGAAATTTATAAAAATGTTTTAATGATTACAAAAAATATTTTCTATGATTACAGACCTCGTAACTTTAACAAAATAAAAATAAATATAACAACAGATGCTCGTTATGTTAACAATTTTAATAGAAAAAATACTTAATGTAAGATTAAAAAAAATTATAATACGATAATGATAAAATACAAACACATAATGATGTGATGTGAAGAACTTGAAGCGACAAATGATGTAGAAAAACGCAAGTCCACAACGTCCATTAGTATAGTAGTGTATTTTGTTTGACTAAGATCACAAAAGAAAAATAGCTCAGCAGGTGCGTCACTTACTTGACTTGGATCCATATACATAATTCTTATATAACTACCCTTGCCATTCTCGTAGAACTTAAACAATTAACAATTCCACTGAAAAATGGCTTCAATTTCCCCAGAAACAGAGCACCCCAAAAAGGCCTTTGGATGGGCAGCTAGAGACACTTCCGGGCTCCTCTCTCCTTTCAAATTCTCCAGAAGGTTTTTTGTTTTCCAATTTTACCCTTTCCTCGTAAGTAAATCATTGATCATTTCAACGGTTCCGTTCACAAATAAATTGCAGGGAAACAGGAGAGAAAGATGTGTGCTTCAAAGTGCTCTACTGCGGAATTTGCCACTCCGATCTTCACATGGTCAAGAATGAATGGGGTGTTTCTACCTATCCTCTCGTCCCCGGGTACTTGATAATCATTAAATAAGTCTGGGTTAGTTAGTTGATTATTAAAAGCCTTGCATGACTTGCTTCCGAAACTTAATGACCCTTGAACTTTGAAAATCACCGGTTTACCTCCTCAACTTTAAGAAAAACACTAATAATGCCAAGTTTGACCGTCATTTTTTACTCATCAGAAGTTGATACAGGTGAATTGATACGTTTTTTACAAGTTACAGCGGCAAACTAAGACATTTTTGCAAATTCAAAGGTTGAATGAATGTTTTTCAAAATTGAGAGGGTCATTTGATTTTTCATTGGTAAATTATGCATTAAGCCTAATTAAAATTAAGTCTTATATTTCTTTTTCAGACATGAGATTGTAGGAGTAGTTACAGAGGTAGGGAGCAGAGTGGACAAAGTCAACGTTGGCGACAAAGTAGGCGTGGGCTGCTTGGTCGGATCGTGCCGCTCCTGCGACAACTGCAGCAGCAACCTCGAGAATTACTGCCCACGAGCGATTCAGACATATGGCTATAAATACCATGATGGAACTGCCACTTACGGAGGATATTCCGACATCATGGTATCCGATGAACACTTCATAGTTCGTGTACCGGAAAACCTACCTCTCGACGCCACAGCTCCTATGCTATGTGCTGGGATCACAGTTTATAGCCCCTTGAAGTATTATGGACTGGACAAGCCAGGCATGCATTTGGGTGTAGTCGGCCTAGGCGGCCTGGGTCACATGGCTGTCAAATTCGCCAAGGCCATGGGACTGAAGGTCACAGTCATTAGCACATCTCCGAATAAGAAGGATGAGGCTACTCGAAATCTCGGCGCTGATTCGTTTTTGGTCAGCCGAGATCAAAATCAGATGAAGGTATGTGAATGTGATGTGCAAATGTCAATATAATTTAAGGTGTTCTTGGAAAGGTTATCTGGAAGGAATTGAATTCATTTTGGTATATACGTCAATTTGCATTTAAGGTATTTTTGGAAAAGTCATTCTGAAAGAATTCAATTCAATTGAATTTATTTTATCAAATTCTCTTGTTTAGAATAATAAAGATATCGAGAGAATTGAAATTTTACAAGATTTGAATTCTTGTGAATGCAATAATTAAAAATTTATAAATAGTTGTAAGATTTTAAAAGAATTCATTTAAGTTATGCTTATGAATAATTTTTTTTACCATTATACTCTTTTATATGCTTTCACTTTGAGCAGTCAAAATACATAAATTATTTTGAAAAAAAATGTTAAATATATTACTACCTCCCTTTTTTAATAATTGTCGTTTTGAAGTCTTTGAAATTATTTTAAATAAGTATTTTTCAATGCACATTTTGTCCATTTTACCCTTATTTAATGCACATTGAAAATGATAAAAGGAATAAAGTATCCAATCAACTTTCAAATTTATAAAAGTTATAGGGGTAAATAGGTATTTTTATTATCTTAATTAATATTATATTGGTATTGAGAAATAACCTTAAAATGACATTCATTTAAAAAGGGAGGGGGTAGTTAACAATCAATTGAATTAATTAATATAAATGAAGTTTTCAAGTTAAATAATTTGTTTGAAAAATCAATTCAATTGAGCGAATTCATTTCAAATCTTTCCATTTTCTTAATGACTTTTCGTATGGAATTCAATGAAATTGAGATTAGAGACTGAAATGATGTGTAGGAAGCAATAAGCACAATGGATGGAATAATAGACACTGTATCAGCAGTGCATCCACTTATACCATTGTTGGATCTACTCAAGACTAATGGGAAGTTGGTATTGGTTGGTGGGGCTCCTAAGCCATATGAGCTGCCTGCCTTTCCATTGCTAGCAAGTAAGGCATCTTTTTGTTTCTAAATTTCTCTTTTAACATTTATTAAATTTTGAGAAAACTAGTTAGCTGCCTAATATTAAGGATGGCAATTAGCACTAATTTTATATATATGGTGATTGGTGAACAGAGAGGAAGATGGTGGGTGGAAGTGGCATAGGAGGAATGAAGGAGACCCAAGAAATGATCGACTTCGCAGCGAAACATGGCATAACTTCAGACATTGAAGTTATCCCAATTGACTATGTTAACACCGCTATGGATCGCTTGCTCAAGGCGGATGTTAGGTATCGATTCGTAATTGATATTGCCAATTCTCTCAAGCCTTCTACTTGAACTACATTGTTTCCATACACGCTCAAACAACAAATCATGTTTTACTTTTTTTGCTTAGTTTATATCTTTAGTGCTTTCAATTAATGTGACACATCGTTATTACCTTTTTGTTACAGAAGATATATGAAACTGATTGGCCAATAAGATCCTCAACTAGAATGATCAGAAAAAGTTGATAACTGATTCGCTAACTCTAACCAATCAACCGTTCAATTATTTTTCTCTATAAATATGAAAAACATCATTTGACAGCGCACACTAGCATATTTTCTAGTTTGTCTATTCCATAAATTGTTTTGACACATGGAAAAAAATAAACAATCAATTTGAAAATATATATTTAGTAGCATGTCTTACCCATCTTCCTTATATGATGTGGCATTTATGCGTCATCATTTATTGTAGACAATGTCTATTTGATTGTCTAGAAGTAGATAATCAAATAGATTTTGTCTACAATAAATACTATTTATAATGGAATAGACAATCAATCTGCCATTCTTATCTTAAGAATAGACAATGTCTATTTTTAAGATTATTATCACATTATCAATAGGAACTTCTATTCTACATATCACAGAAATTTGAAATCCACAGGCTACTAAAGATGCTCTTTTTATTCATGGATTATTCATTGAAAAATTAAATCAAAAGAGACAGAAATAGCCGATTCAAAGTTCCTATTATCCATGATTCCGAGAATCCACGATGAAGAAAGAAAACACATAAAGTAATTAAAATGATTCGTAATATTTAATTTCCACGAATTTCATTTTGAGATTAATGCATAAAGTCTTTTTAACGGTTAGTTAGTGTTTTCAAACTTTTTTTCAAAATCTATAATTTTCGAAAACAGCAAAATAAAAGTTTAATAAGCTGCATCGGTATAATATTTAATACATTAAGGATATCATTGCTAAATAACACTGTATTTTTTAAAGGCATCTCCAACCCCATTTCAAATGTGGGCTTTGGAGATGAAAATGAAGTGGAATTGCTCCAATCACATTTCATTTCCGATTTCAAATTTTGAAGTGTGAACAATGTCATTTCAAATTGTTCATAACTTCAAAATTTTTGTATTTTTTATTGTTTTGATTTTCTTAAATTCTTTTACTTTGAATATATATTAGAATGTTAATGTTCTTTTATTTAATGAAAAAATCTATTTTATTTTATTTTAAAAAAATTTATTATTACTTTTTTAACGGTGGTTTTAAAGTTTGAAGTGTAAAATGAAATGCAGGGTCTGAAAAAAAACACCGTAACAACTTCAAATTATAGACTAATATAGAATTTGAAGTGAAAATTGAAGGTGCAGGATTGAAGATGCTCTAAGAAAATAATATTTTTTTTAATTAAAAAAAATGTTTCTTTTAGATGTTGAATTATGAAAATTTAAGCAAAATTTTCAGGGATAAAAAGGCATCTGCTAAGTAGCACATGTATCAATGTGATCCTACCAAATGAAATAAACAAAAAAAAGATCTTAGGCTATTGGTGGTCAAAATAGTACAGCGCATTAGAATACTATTTACTAGGTGTTAAGCGTTAGTTGGGCGGTCGAAGTTTTCAGATGTCTAGGCAGGAGTTAATCGAGGTTTAAGTGGCATTTAAACGTTAGGCATATCGGACTATAACCTTCAAAATAATGCCTAGGCAGGGCTTCGACGGACCCAGGCAGAGATGTTTGGAATAACTTAATTTAATTGGGCCAGCTATGCATAATGCATATTTAAACCATCATTCATGACTCACTACTGCTAGTCCAACTATTGCTTTTCTTCCATTAAAAATGGCTTCCATTTCACCTGAAAAAGAGCACCCCAGAATGGCCTTTGGATGGGCAGCCAGAGACCCTTCCGGACTCCTCTCCCCTTTCGAATTCTCCAGGAGGTTGTTCCTTATCTAAAATCACCCTTGTCCTTTGAACCAAATCATCAATACATTACTTAGTTAATCAATGGTTCTGTTTAAACATAAATGCAGGGAAACAGGGGAAAAAGACGTGTGTTTCAAAGTGTTGTACTGTGGCATTTGTCACTCTGACCTTCACATGATCAAGAATGAATGGGGCTCTTCCATTTATCCCATGGTCCCCGGGTATTAATTACTTATCTACGATCTATCTATACCAAATAAAAAAAATCTTAATGCATATTAATGTTATGGTTAAGTCACCCATTGATAAAAAAAAAAAAAGGTAATAATTATGTGTTTAATAATCCGGATTCAGACATGAGATTGTAGGAGTTGTTACTCAGGTGGGGACCAAAGAACAAGTTCAAAATCGGAGAAAAAGTAGGCGTTGGCTGCATGGTCGGATCGTGCCGCTACTGCGATAACTGCAGCAACAATCTCGAGAACTACTGCCCCGATTGGATTCTGACATACGGCGCGAAGTACCATGATGGAACTATAACTTATGGAGGATATTCAGACATCATGGTAGTACACGAACACTTCATGGTTCGTATTCCCGAAAACATGCCTCTCGACGGTACTGCTCCTCTGCTATGTGCTGAGATCACAGTTTATAGCCCTTTAAAATATTATGGACTAGACAAGCCAGGTATGCATTTGGGAGTAGTTGGCCTAGGCGGTCTGGGTCACATGGCTGTCAAATTCGCCAAGGCCATTTCTTATAAATCATGTAGAAATTAAATATCAAGAATGTTCAACTTAAATTAATGCTAAATATTAGTCAATACATACGTTACATAATTACTAATAATTATTCATCATTAAGTGGATAAAATTCGATAAAAATTTGAAAAACATTAAGCATTTTGAATCGCACGGTTTGTACGATTCAAATACAATTCTGTCACGATTCTAAGCCTATTTTGATTCATCCTATACATTCGTATCGATTCAGGGGTGAATCGAACCGAATTGTACGATTCGAATCGTGAATCGTACGATTTCTATAACTATGGTTAATTGCTTTTATTTGATTTAATTATGAATGAATGTGACGTGTAGGGAGCATTAAGTACAATGGATGGAATAATAGACACAGTATCAACAATGCATCCACTAATGCCATTGTTGGTTCTACTTAAGACTCACGGGAAGTTGGTATTGGTTGGCGGTGCTGCTAAGCCATTCGAGCTTCCCACCTTTCCATTGCTAGGAAGTAAGGCCGAGCGTTGTATCTCTGCCACTGCTTACAATATTAATGGTGATGTCAATTAGTACTAATTGATCGTTGTGTATGGCGAACAGAGAGGAAGATGGTACCGGGAAGTTGCATTGGAGGAATGGAAGAAACGCAAGAGATGATCGATTTCGCAGCTAAACACGGTATAACTGCGGACATTGAGCTTATTCCACTTGACTATGTTAACACTGCTATGGATCGCTTGGTTAAGGCGGATGTTCGATATCGGTTCGTGATTGATATTGCCAATACTCTCAAGTTTTCTAGTTAAACCAGATTATGTTGTGGTCCATTATATGTAGGCAGCAGATGGAATAAATGTTGGATTGGATTGACTACATTTTCAGACAACAAATGTAAGTTTTCCTTAGATTGTATCTTTCCTTACATTTTCAGACAACTAATGTAAGCTATATCAACTCTTTTTTCCTTGTATTTTGCACATTTTAGAAATATTGGATCAATCTTAATATTAGTTTCAAGTTGTTTAACAAATTCAATGGAAGTAGAAAGACTTTCTCTGTACACCTAATAAACATAATCAAAATTTCAGTGCTTCAATATGAAGAGAAACAAACATAGATTTTAACAGTAACCAAAATGAATTTATGAAGCTTTAAATGTAATGGATAAGACACATTTTATAAAGGACGGCCCTAAGTCCTAACCAGGTTTGCACTCTATAAATTATAGTAAATAATCAAATAATTAATAATCAAATTCATAGTTTGCTTGCACTCCAAATTAGTAGAAAAAATCATGTGTCACTTTGATATTTTCTCTGTGAAATTTAATGCCTTCGAGTTGGTAAATTCGTGCAACATAACCCTTGAAATTGATGTAGCGGCTGACATGATGAGGTTTGACTCTATTGGTGAGATGGTTTTAATTTTGAACCAAAAACTGAAATGAAATAATGAAATAAAAAAAAAACCTCCTCCCTTTACTCTTCGTCTTCTTCCTCCCCATATATCTCTTCCCCTTTCTTTCTCTTCCAAATCTAATAGCCTAAATTTCAAATTGATTCTTTCTTCTTTTTCTTTCATCAATTTGTTGTTTGAATATCATCCATGATCTCTCAAGAATCGCCAGCTTTTTTGCCCTCTCCGCCGACGAGCACCTCTAGCAAACGAGTTCCGATTCCAATTCGAGGTTCAATTCTGTTTTTCCTCTGGTAATCAATCCGATCCCCAATTTTAATGTTTTGTTTTGATAAACTTGAAACTAACCAAATTTGAAGAGGTCGTTGAGCGGAATCAAGTAAGAGTTGCGCAACAAGAGTTGATGGCGATGAGAGCTTGCAAGATATTTTGTAGCGGTTACCGGAGAAGAGAGAAGACAGATGGTTGGAGATAGAATTCGGTGAGTTCCGATATTTTCTCAGGCTGACTCCATTTTTGTAAGGGATGAGTTTTTAAGTGGGTCATTTTAAGTTGAAATTTGTTGATTTTCATGAAATTGAAATGGGATTTTGAATTCCAACGAAGATTTAGGAGGTATTTGTCAAAATTTTCTCAAAATTTTTTAAAAAATCACCTATGTTTTGTAAGTAATTTTTTTAAGAAGTAAGTCTGACTTATTTTTAGTTTCTGTTTTATTTTTAACTTTTTAAGTTAAAAAAAAAAGTTATCACTTATCAGTTAAAATCTCCTCAAAAGATACTTTTAAGTTAAAAGTTAAAAATAAGAAGTTTGAGAAACACCCCTCATAATGTGATGGATAAAAGGAGAGATATATTGATTTTGTGTTTGATTTGGTTAAAATTTGAATTGGATTTGGAATGTATGTTGCAGAGAATGAATTTAGAAGGGATGTGATTTTGTTTTTTGTTTAGATTTAATTTATAATAAGTTTGCATATGTGTCACGTTTTGATTAGTCAAAATTTTCGAAAATTGTACATGTCATTGCGAGTGGGGGTGCACTCTCCGACATGAGACTGGTGGAGTTCGTTTTGGAGGGTTATGTTGCACGAATTTGTTAACTTGAGGGTATTAAGTTGTACAAAAGGAAAGGTTGAGGTGATAAGTGATTTTTTCTGACAAATTGGGGTTGTAAATTATGTATTTGCAATAATTAAGCGTAAAAAATGATGAATAGCATATGTACAACGAAATTTTTTTATAACCCAAATAATAGTTTATAGCTGGAATACTTACGAAACTAATCGATATATTTTAGGGCATCTTATGGAAACGTAATACGGTAATAGTATAGTTTTTAAATTTAGGTTCATACCAACCGACATATTCTTCACATATTAACAAATGGAAAAAATTCAAAATTGTGAATAACATTGAGAGAATGTAAGTTCAAAATTGGCAAAGAATGATAAAGGATTTAATTATTCTCAAACAAACAAGATTAGAGCATTGGATTGTAGAATTGATCAGCTTTAGGACTCTCTCTTTGTGTTCATCGTGCTAGATATATAAAAGTTAAATTTGTTTATGCTTTTACTGCAATTGCCTATTAAAGCACACTCTTTCTATTCGTCATTTGTAGTATTTTAGTTTCTATGAAAAAAGATATTATTGAGTAAAGTTTTTGAGCTTTTAATTTTTAATATGATATGACATGAGTGAGATCATGGCTGGCGCAGATTTGAAATCTGAGAGGGGCTCACAATTAAAACATGTAACTCGAAAATTATGGTAAAATAATAATAATACTATTGATCCAAAACATTAGACAATACATCAAAAGTCTTCGTAAAAAGTGACATATAGAGAAAAAAATGTGACTCATTCACGTTGTTTTACCTCCTAGACGTTATTTTCTGGGTTGTCGCTTGGCTACGCCTAGCGTCTAAATACTACTGCCTAAGTCCGCTCATGCCCCGATTAATCCCCGCCTAAATCCCGATTCATCTTCGACCGCTCAACTAGAGCCTAGCGCATTTTAAAACACTGCTCATCCATAAGTGAATATTTCAAAACTTTTTCAATAATTGTAGAAACTTATTCGATAACTTTTTTCATTTGATTTGATTTGATTAAATTTAGTGTATGGTATTTTTTTAGGCCTAATAAATAATATGCCCTCTTAACTTGTCCCGAAAACCAAGTGTCTCTCTGAACTTTGAAACGCATCCCGTTACCCTCTAAACTTGTTTAAAATGCATATCATAACCCCCTCCTCCCTAATATACCAATTTCATTGACAATGCTGTAAGACACAAGTTATTACGTGTAAAAATGAAAAAAAAAATTGTCCATGTCATTTCTAATTAATTAAAAAAATAAAAAATAAATACTAAAATTCATAATAACATTATCTTATCGTTTTACCCCTCTCTCTGAGTCTCCATCTCCTTTGACCATCATTTTCATTCATTTTAACTTTTCTTTGTACGCAGTTTTTTTTCAAATTTTTTTTTTCTCTTTCTTCTGCATCTTCTTTAACGTTTTCTCTTCTCTCAAGTTCACTATTTTCTTCAACCTTTCATCTCATCTTCTACATCAGTTTTCGTCATTCTTAGTCATTTATCCATTCAATTTCACCTCTCAATCTCTTCTTTTACTCCAAATTTCATTTTTAATTCACAACACACCCACATATTCAAGTTTCGGTTTTTTCTCTCTAATGGCGCCCAACAAGGCTTCAACAAGGGACAAAGGTAAAGGGAAAGCTTCAAGTGAGGTAATTATGTTCTCTAAAGAATTTAATTGCCCTTTCCCATTGAAAAATAGGTTAGAAGGTTCAAAATATGTGAAACTTATTTCAAAACCTATTATTCAATGTCATTACTTTGATGAGGAATTACTTGGTAGTTGGAAATATTGGGTTTATGTCAAGGAATATTTGAGAATTTTGTCTTTCACTAAAGTTGCTTTTGACAAGGTTGATTGTTATAGGGAATTAATTCATGAATTTTTTACAACTTTTGAAAAATGCAATAGTGATGACGGAGTTATGTTTATTAAATTTCGTTTCCTTGGAGATGAGTATACAGTGAATCATGATGAATTTTGTGATATATTTGGGTTTGATAGAAGTGGAATTGGTTCTTGGCCTAATGATGTATCCAAAGAAGAGGTTTGGTCGCAACTAACTGAATCTGAAGTTAGTAAATTCAGTATTAGCAATCTTCCGACGCGACAT
>CATIWQ010865387.1:0-10793 GCA_949673415.1 Euphorbia schlechtendalii | reverse complement strand
TGAACCTTTGATTGGCAAACTTCTATTTCTGATGTGAACAGGTCACGACCGCGAGGTATTGTCATGACCGTGAATTGAGTTTTCTTCAGAAATTTCCTTATAACTTCACCGATCTTTGACAGCTTCAATTCTAAGCCAAATCTTTAAGTTCCACGCATGTTTTTGCACCTTTTTCACTCTTTTTTCATAGAATTCCACTTTAGCTCATTTTACTCCCAAGATTTACCTAGTATCTGCATTTGCATAAAAAAAAACTACATACCACGTGAAATCTTTTATATGAAGTGTAAAAATGACTTAAACTATAGTGTTTATTGTGTAAAATTATAATGATAATAAGAGTAATTTTACACTTATCAATGCCTTAGCCATGCGTTGTTGGTACATCTGCAAATGATCCAGTGTGTTTAGCCGCTTTTCATCAATCATATTCAACTATTCAAATCTGGCCTTTGCCCATTCTAACTCCTCCAACCTTGCCTCCAGTGCTACTTGAAGAGATTTCGCTTCCATTTCCACAGGTAAAACTGCTTCCATCCCATACACTAACAAGAAAGGGGTTTGATTAGTGGGAGTTTTGATGCTTGTTCTGTATCCCCATAATGCAAATGGAAACTTATCAGCCCAATCGCTGTAGGTAATGACCATCTTGCTCAAGATTTTCTTAATCGCCTTGTTGGCTGCCTCTACTGCCCCATTAGCCTATGGCCTGTATGGTGATGACCGATGGTGCTCGATCCCATATTGCCTCATTAGGTCTGATGTGGCTCCTTAGAATTGAACCCCATTATCTAATATGATATGATGTGGGATGCCATATCAGGCGAATATGTGCTTTTCTATGAACTTGGCAATCTTCGTAGTGGTGATGTTGGTGCAAGATTCAGCTTCCACCCATTTTGAAAAGTAGTCGATAGCTACTATAATGAATCGATGTCTGTTTATTGAGTTTGGCTGAATCTCACCAATAATGTCGATGCCCCACGCTGAGAACGGCCAAGGAGTAGATAAGCTATGGAGTTCAGATGGCTGATGTCACCGTAAATCTAGCACTCGTGGCACTTTCGTACATCTGATACGCAGTCTGTGACCATTGTTATCCAATAATATCCCTGGCATTGTATTTTCTTAGCCAGTGCTATCCCATTCATGTGTGGACTGCAATCTCCCACATGCATTTGTCTCATTACCAACAATGGCTCCTGTTCTGTGAGACAACTCAACAGCATTCCTTTTGATGTTCATTTGAACAGGTCCCCTTCTACTAGATGGAACTGAGTCACTAATCATCGTAATGAGGTTCTTTCAGAGTTTGTTGCACCTTCTGGGTATTCCCCGGTCTGTAAAAATTTGACGATGTCGAAGGACTAATTCCCAATAGCTTATTGATCCTCCATTTCCACTAGGCGATAGTAGAAGGGTTCTTTGGAGATTTGCAGTACAACAGGCTTGATTGATTGTGTTCTAGGGCCTTCCCACATTGATGCTAGTGTAGTGAGTGCATCTGCCATTTAGTTTTCCTGCCTGGGTAAGTGTTTGAAGATGCATTTGGAAAATTTTTGTGAGATTTTCCATACTGCTTCCATGTAAGGATGGAGTGATTCTTCTCTTATTTCCCAATCGCCAGTGACTTGTTCAATAACCAGAGCTGAGTCTCCTACCACTGATACTTCTTTTGCCCGTGCTTTTTGAAGTGCTTCTAACCCAAATAGACAAGCTTCATATTCTACCACGTTCTTTGTTACTGGGAATTCTAATCGTTTAGAAAGGGGTATAACTTCGTTTTGTGGTGTTATCAACACAACACCTAGGCCGGCTCCGTTCCTGTTCATTGCACAGTTGAAGAACATTTTCCACTCTGTACCTGCATCCTCTATCACTGCTCGTTGCTCCTCTGGAAACTCTAGATTTTCAAAGTAATCAAAGTCCAAGGGTTGATTTGCCAAAAATTCAGTGACTGCTCATCCCTTAATGACTTTTTTGGTCGCATATTCGATGTCGAATTCAGATAATAGCAATAACCATCATGAGAGTTTTCCAGCTAGTGTTGGTGATTGGCACAAGTACTTCATCGGGTCTATCTTTGCGACAACTTTTATTCGGTAAGATTAGAAGTAATGACACAGCTTCTTTGTCAACCAAACCATCATTGTGCAGATTTTCTCTACCAAGGTGTAGTGTGACTCATACTCGAGTAATTTTTTGCTCAAGTAGTAGATTGCATATTCACTTCTGTCTTCGTGCTCTTACACCAGCATGGCTCCAACTGATGATTCCTCAATTGCTAGATATAGGATCAGGAGTTTTCTAGGTTCTGGTGGGTGGAGGATGGGTGGGCTTAACAAGTATTGTTTAATTTTGTCAAACGCTACTTGGTATTGGTCATTCCAAACTACTGGTTGGTCCTTTCATAGTAGTTTGAAGATTGGCTCGCAGATGGTGGTGAGTCTGGCGATGAATCTGCTTACATATTATAGAGATCCCAAGAAAGATCAAACTTCTTTCTCAATTTTCAGCGTCGGCATATCCCTAATGGCTTTGCTTTTATCAAGATCCATCTTGATTCCTTTTTGGCTGACTATATGCCCTAGGAGTTTCCCTAATGTAAACCCAAATATGCACTTTTTAGGGTTCAAGCGGAGATAGTATTTCTCGATTCTGGTGTGAAACTTGTCTAGGATAGCTGGATATTCCTCCCTCGTGTTGGACTTCACAAGTATGTCATCCACATAAACTTCCACTTCCTTGTGGATCATATCATGTAGGAGGGTTATGACGGCCCACTGATATGTTGCACTAGCATTTTTCAAACCAAACGGCATTACCTTATAGCAGTATACACCCCATTCAGTGATGAATGTTGTCTTGATCTTGTCAGTTATTACCATTAGTATCTAGTTATAGCCTGAGAAGCCATCCATGAAGGAATACATAGCTGCCCTTGCTACGCTGTCAACCAGTACATCAATGTGGGGTAGGGGGAAATCATCTTTTGGGGAGGCCTTATTCAGATCCTTGAAATCCACGTAAACTCTGACCTTGCCATCCTTCTTTGCTACTGGGACAATGTTGGCTAGCCACGTCGGGTATTCAACCACTTCTAAGAATTTAGCTTCTATCTGCTTTGCCAGTTCAGCCTTGACCTTTTCTACCCATTCCGGCCTTAAGCGACGTAGTTTCTGTTTTACTGGCTTGAACTGAGGGTCAGTTGGGATGTGATGTTCTGTGATCTGTCTATCCACTCTAGGCATGTCCTCATATGACCAAGAAAACACTGCCACATGCCGTTTAAGTACATTTGTGATCTCTCTTTTTTCTTCAAGATTCAAATCATTGGAAATTATCACCATTTTTGGTGACTCATTTGTACCCAAGTTAATTTCGTTTAATGATGTATTATGTGTATGATCATATGAA
Source organism: Euphorbia schlechtendalii (assembly GCA_949673415.1). Taxonomy (NCBI): domain Eukaryota; kingdom Viridiplantae; phylum Streptophyta; class Magnoliopsida; order Malpighiales; family Euphorbiaceae; genus Euphorbia; species Euphorbia schlechtendalii. The sequence continues at coordinate 7,376 of CATIWQ010865387.1, read as the reverse complement.
TGCATGGTGCCGTCAGGCAGAACATCAAACAAGTAGGCAAAATTATCGTACTTCATTGAATGAGCCTCGTAGGCAAAATTATCAAAAACACCATAACTGTTCATAATTACATAATCTATTTCCTCCTCCACAGGCGGAGGGGCTTCAGTTTTTGTAGTAGAAGGTTCGTAAGTGGTAGGCTCTACCTCGAGAGTGGTCTGTACCAGCTTCTCGGTGAGGAGCTTGATAGTGCTTGGTAGATCTTGGTCTCTCGCATCGCCTTTCTACTTCAGCTCGTTAATAGCCTTAGTGAAAGCTACCATCACATCTTCCAATACTCCACCCTTTCTAGATTCCTCGATTGGTGTTACCGCCAGGATTGGTTTCTCTTCCAGTTCAGCATTAATAGGGGACTCAATTAGCTCACCGATTGTGAAATCAAACACATCATTGAATATCTCTAGTCCTTTGACTTCCTCCCCATTCAGGATTGTCATTTTCGGCTCTCCTAGGTATGCCTTAGTGCCTTCCACCTCGCAGACACTTACCATGTTATAGAACATGGGGCGTTTATGCTTGTACATCTTCATGCTCAGGGTGAAACCTAGGCCTAGCCCAGGTGTGACAAGAATAGGATCAATGGCCCTGATAATCCCCTGATGATATTTACCCAAGCCTTTTCCAGGGATGAAACCTTGCTTCTTCATTTGAGTTTTAAGGCTTCCCAGGAAAAAAATGATATCCCTTTGGAGTTCCTCGCCCCTTCTTCTTTTCTTTAGTGGCCATTGCCACCCTTAACCCCTGCAGCCGCCATCATTGATTCTTCATCAGCCTCGATCATCACCAACCTCCCTTTATGAATAAGTTTTATCTTCTGGTGCAGAGTAGAAGGGACTGCACCAATTGCATGGATCCATGGACTACCTAGAAGCAACGAATAAGTTACTTGAATATCCAGCACAGTGAACTTCACATTAGAGGCCACTCTTCCAGCGGTGACCTCTGCTTCAAAGCTTCCTACTACACCCCTCTTTGAATCATCATAGGCATGGATCACCATGTCAGATTTGGTGAGCATATCCTCCCTTAGCCCTAGGTGAGGTAGGTTCTTAAGAGGACAAAGATTGAGAGCTGAGCCATCATCTACCATTACACATAGTATCACGCGATCGAAAATTTGAACCCTGATAAACAAGGCCTGATTATGCAGTCCCAGTTCCTGCGGCAGCTCTAACTGATCAAAAGTTATGGATGGCATCTGAGGGGGAACAATTCCTTCTTCGATGGTAGCACACATCTCGATTACTAAGGTAGTAGGTGTGGCAGGCATTTCCATCAACCTCTTGACTAAACCCAACCTATGCTTTTACGACATCTCAAGAAACCTCCAGATGCTGTATTTGGCATGAGTTCCCTTCAACTGATTTACCAAAGGGTCTATATCTAGCATATCCTCATCCACCTTTGGGGGTAGAGGTGGCTCGGGCTATTCCCTCACTATTTCCTCCGGCCTGGAGTCATTGAGCTGTACAGTCTCATCTATTCTGAAAACTCTACCACTTCGAGTAACCCTTAGTACTCCATTCTCCATCACTCTTGTTTCCCTGGAATTAACCCAAGGGTACTGGTCGTATCCATCCTCCGTTTGGTCACGTCGCCCCTTCAACTTGTAAGAATCCATGTTTATGGGCTTCCTCCCACCAGAAATGATCTCTCCCTCAGCCGAAGTTCCTTCTTCGGGTTTCCTCTTCCTTCTCAACTTAGGGACATATGTATCAACATCAATGGGCACCCTTGTTGGTGCTTTCCTGGATTCCACCATCATTGCGTCCCTCCGTGGTTCACCTCCCTCTACTGAGAACACTTCTGCTAAAGGATCATCTTCGATGCCTTCATCTTCCTCAACCATCATGTTCACCACCAGGTTAGACCGAGATAGCATTACTAGCATAGAATCAGTGGGTATCCCTGATCCTACTGCACGAACATTATGGTTTCTAGTCATTATCTCCTTATCGAGATGGTGAGTATGAAAAGATAACTCATCAAAATCTAGAACTGTTTTTCTTGACAAATGATAGTGATACCAATCTCGGGATCCTCCTATTATCAATTGTACTACAAAAGGCTAAGATGGTCTTGGCGCCAGCACTAGATAGATAAACATCCATCGCTTTATGTAACCGGTGAGCGATTCTCCTTCCCTTTGTACACAAGCGAGCAGATCTCACATGGTTTGTTTCGGAGGTTCTAAAAATGCAAACTCCGTCTAGAACTCTGCAAGATGTAGTTCCAATTGCTCTTGGTCTCAACTGAATGCATTTTTTACCACTGACTTGCTACTCCCACTAGTGAGCATGGAAATAGTGTAGCTATCATGTCTTGAGAGAGGCCCTGTGCTCGACACAGGATATAAAACTTGGACAAGTGGGAAGATGGCGAGTCATTCCCGTTAAAAACTAACATTCTGGCTAAGCTAAAACTTACCCTTGGGACTTCTTCCCATTCTCTAATCACTCGATTGCTTGACTCAGATTCAAGCATCTCCATCACGTCATCCGAGTGCATCCCCGACTCAATCGCCATCACATACTGGCTTCCTTTTCTAACCGGTGCTTCTCTTGACAGTACTTTCCCTACGCGAAGCGACGTAGGTTTCTGGCTAGTAAATACCGGCATCCCAGTAAGGTTGATCTCAACAGCTTTAATCTCGCCCCCGCACCCTCGGAGATTGGACTCTTCCTCCAACATTTTCAAAACTAGATTAGGATCGCTTCCCAACCGACCATCATCACAAATTCTCCAAGCCCCTAATACAAGCATCTCAGGACCTTGCACACTTCTAACCCTGAGTTAATCATTCCTACCCTTGCCTCAAAATTCGGCAAAGGGTTATTCTTTATGCTAGGCATGAGTGCAGGCTCATGGATGACCTTATCAGCCACCAGTTTCTGAATAGCTTTCAACAACTCCTTGCAGTTATTTGTACGGTGTCCCACGGCCACATGATAATGACAGTAGTTGTTCTTTTCTTCCGGCTTGGGAGGGACATGCTTCTTTAAGCTTTCTAATTGATTAAGTTCACATAGCTTGGTGAATAAGAATCCTAAATTAGCATCATATTGTTAGATGCTATGATATTCTTACTTTGGCAACCTAACAGCTGCTACCTTCTCTTCATTCACCAGTTGTACTGCTGGTTGCTTCGCCTTCACCTGCACCTAGTTGGAATCGTTCTTCCTATAATAGGGCTTAACCACCTGCTACCCTGTTTCTGCCTCCATCGCATCAATGCGCTCTTTCTTCTCAGATCGAATGAAAACTTCCTGAAAGCTATGAAATGTCTCAGACCCCAATCTCTTCCGGTAAGATGGCAGTGCACCATCTAAGATTTTCATGATCATTTCTAGTAAAGATAACTGAGACTGTAAGCGTACTTGCGTAGCCATCCATCTCTCGAAATAGGGCATAAAGCTCTCCCCCAATTTCTACTTCACCGCCTCCAGATTCTACATGGTTGTGATTATTAGATTATTGAACCCATAATGGTCCACCATTTCCTGGGATAGACGTCCCCAATCATATGCTATATCCATCGGCAAGTGACTGTACCACTCATTTACCGGGCTTCCCAATGTAACAATAAACGATTTCACCATCATTCGATCACTGATCCTCAAAGCCCTCATCACATTCTGATAATGTGCAATATACGCACGAGGATCGGTGTTACCTGTGTACTCAAATTGAGGCATAGCAAAGGTCGGTGGTAAAGTATCCTCCTCTCTAACTGTGGGTTGCACCGGGATAGCACCCCTCTGCCCCTGCACATGAGTGGCTAAGAACTATCTCCAGAGTTCAGCCATTCCAGGCTGTTGAAGGATATTGTTTAGGGTCTCCGAGAAACCCCCATACTATGAATTCTGGTAATACTACCCCTGACCCTGGAATGTCTGAGAGGGTCCGCCCTAGCTGGGCACTGTAGGCTGAGCCATCCCTTGAATAAAGTGAATGTAATTAGAAGAGGGCCTAATCTCCGTAGACCCCACTACCCTTGGGCCGAAAGAAGCATGCCCCGGCTGCCCCGGGAAGAATTAGCCACCCACCTATAGCTCATACACTATCTGCGGCTGACTCTGCCCTGAAACAAACTGGTAGAAGTTAGGGGTGACTGTTGCAGAACTTGGAAATACAGCAGTGGAAGATGACGGTCCTCCTAATAGGTTTATACCACCAACAATTGGTACCACAACATTTTCCCTCTACTCGTGGCTGCCCAATTCTAGTGTGGTGGTTGAGGATTGATGCAAACTGGTCACTATTAGCAAAAGCGTTCATAGCTGCAGCAATCTCGGCACTCACCGATGATTGATTTGTTGGTGGGTTCTGAGCCACTCCAAGAGTTTGCTCATTAATCACGTTCTCTTCCTACTTGTTAGACATGTTGCGAAAACTGCGAGGAGTGTCTTGATCTAAATTCAAGCTAGAATCGGTGTACGGAACTCCTTCCTGATGAGCCGTGACTGGAGATAGACGGATCAGACGGCCAGACACCCTACTCTAAGTTTTTTTTATTAAGTGGCTTTTTCCTAGCTGATATACACAAGGATTTCATTAGGGAATGCATGTAAAATCATATGTTTAATGTTATGGCTACGAAAAAGGGTTAGTGTGCCATGATGTAAGATAAAATTACATAATAAAAAGAACAGAATCGTTAGTCCATGCGATGAATGAAGGTACATTGGTTTTGAGATCTATACCCTATCCTTGGGATAATGTAAAGTGGAATGATTTAATCAAGTGGCCTAATTACCCGTGTGGTGATAGGTCAAAGGTTCGAGAGCTAACTCTCTTTATGTGTGAGTAGGCTATGTAACATACTCTAGTGTAAGGTATCCTCTAAATGTATGGAGAAAAAATACTGTAAGTAACACATAAATGAATGTTTTGGTCATTTTTCCCCTATCGGGCCTAAGTCTTAGATGTTAGTAGACATCATCACTAAAGGTATGTAGTGATGCGTGAGTAAAAGTTCGCCCGACAAGGGCTTAGGTTAGGACATCAACAATGATATCCTTTGGGTTCATGTTTACCTAAGGTAGGTTTTTGGTGTATATGAGTGCCCTAGAAGGGTGGTAATTCGGATGCCAAATGGGCATCGTACCAAGATTTGGGTAGTTTTGTCTTAAAAGTCGAACATCATGTGGACATCACGCTAAAACTTGGTGTGAGCACGGGATTTTTACTCCTGATTCGTGAGTTCGATGATGAAGCTATAATTTTCCCATGTTAGCATTTCACATTTTGTAGGGTCCTGAAATCACTCAGAAATCATCTACTTTGTTTCTTTGAGCCTCATTTCCTATTTAAAAGCCCAAACTAAGAAAAGCCCGCTGGGATACTCAATATCGTTAACGATATTGATGGATATCGTTAACGATATGAATAGATATCGTTAACGATATTGACCATTATTGTTAACGATATCAAGTTTGCAGATAGTCAGAAAAGGCAAGCCTTGCATTTTTCAATGAAAAATACCCAACTTCCACCCATAAATTCAAACTTTTCCACCAACCCTTGATGACCATGAGTGGAGGGAAGAAAATGGGAAAAATGACAAAATTAGTGGGTGAACCACTTGGACTTTTGGATTGAAGGAAGTCCACAAAAAGAAAAAAGTTTTAGCAAAGCAAGGGGAGAGCATTCAGCAGCAAAAAGGGGATGAAATTCAGGAGAGGAGAGGCTGCTTTCCAGAGAAAAAAAGGCTCCCAATCCTAGCAAAATCCCAGCCAAAAACAAACAACAAATCCCAAAACCACAAAACACAACAAAATCAAATAAAACTTTGAGATTTTAGAGCACTTCTAAGATCTAAACCCAAGGGAGGAAGTAACTCTTGTTCTTCCCTTTCTCATCTCACAAACCAAATCCCGGAAGATTCAGCCTTCCCACCAAAGGAGATTTTTACTCTCCATTTCCGCTGAAAACCGGCAAAACCGAACCAAAGAAACGAGGAGGACTTTCCAGGTGTTTTCATGGACCAAAAAAAATGGATTCATAGCTACTGGGTAAGCCTTTGAGTTCCTAGAGTCGTGCTTACGTTTACATTCTTTTCATTTTGAAGTTTCGTTTTGTTTTCAGTTATTATCGTTTTCTGCGCACCATTATTTCTTTCACTATTTTCAGTATGATATTATATCTGGTTTGAGATTTTCTTCAAATTAACTTATTCTACACATCTTGATCTTTCCGGAATGATAAAGATCATCAAAATCCATTAAGTATAGCAAAAGTTATGGTCATTTGAAATTTAGAGTATGGTTTTTGCTATGTTCTGCTGTTTTTGCATGGTTGCTACAGGTCTAGAGAATCGATATCATTAACAATATCATTAGATACCATTCAACGATATCACATGATGCCGTTAACGATATCTGTGCTGGCAGAATGCATTTTTGCTTCATTTCGCTCCTTTTTGAATCGTTCGAGCCCTGAATGACCCGCTGAGACTATTCTAAATCTGAAAACACATCATTGGGGGTAACAAACCTTTGATTTGTAATTATTTTAGATTTATATATGATTTATTAATGTATTAATATGTTAATTAAAGTTTGGAGTACCAACGGAAGCGCTTCAGGCCATTTATATCGATATCGCCCGTCACAGGGAAGTCGATAACAATGTGAATGACGTCGTCACCGTTGTTAATCCGAATGATGACTATATTAAGCATGTTTGGCCTAGATTTAAATTCCTAAATGTTTTTTCTAGGTCACCCCCACGAAGGGAATAGAACATATTCCTGGATAACCGTCCTCACCATTTTGCCATGCGGTCATTTTCACTAATAAAATCGACCAACATACGTGTAAATAAAAATGAACCATTTTTAATACAAATAACAACTTTGAACTATCGATGTTTTAATTAGGCCATGCGGGCCTCGCTAAAGTAAAAATTGAACATATGTGATATACCTCGTGCTAACCTTTGTGGATGCAGGTTAGATGTATGCCTAGGATTCAATTTCCTTCGGGTATTGCATTTTAATCATTTTTGGGATTGTAATTAATAGATTAGGCGGGCGGTTGCATCCCCTGAGTTTTGTAATATATTAATTTACTTTTTACGCATTTATTTAATGCTTGATGTAATTTATTTACTATTTTTTGCATACGCGATGAACATAAACTGAAAACATCTAGTTTAAGTTCGAATATTATAAACGTGATTTCTCATTCATAGTGTAATTTAACTCAAATGACGACGAAATAGGTAACTCATCCCGGACCCAAATCTCTACTTTGTGGTATGGATTAGGCATATGGATCTAAGCTGTACCGAAATTTCTCGGAAGAGATGATCTGGGTGGCGACTCTGTAACACGG